>PVIH01009692.1:0-80519 GCA_004025045.1 Sigmodon hispidus | reverse complement strand
GTTGAGGTCTTTGATCCACTTGGATTTGAGTTTTGTGCAGGGTGACAGGCTCGGATCTATTTGCATTTTTCTACACACTTCCATCCAGCTATGCCAACACCATTTGTTAAATATACTATCTTTTTTCCATTGAATGTTTTGGGCCTCTTTGTCAAAGATCAGGTGTTCATAGGTTTTTGGGTTAATGTCTGGATCCTCATTTCTATTCCATTGATCCACAAGTCTGTTTTTTTATGTCAGTACCAGGCTGTTTTTATTACTATAGCTCAGGGATGGTGATACCTCCTGAGATTCTTTTTGTTGAGTAAAATTGTTTTGGCAATCCTGGCTTTCCTGTTATTCCAAATGAAATTGAGTATTGTTCTTTCAAGGTCCAAAAAATATTGTGTTGGAATTTTGACTTTTTTTTAAGTAGAGGGGAAATAATTTGGGAAGAAAAGGAGGATCAGCAAAAGATGAAAGATACTAGGGTATTAGGTGGTGAATATAACCAAAGTATATTGTATATGTATGATGGGATACATAATTTTATGCAATTAATATTTGCCACAAGGAGCTGGAAACGTGGCTCAGCTGCTAAGAGAGCATGTTTCTCTTCCAGAGGACCCAAGTTCAATTCCCAGCAAGCACATAGCAGCTCAAAACTGTTTCTAGCTCTAGTTCCAAGAGATCTGATACCCTCTTATGACTTCAATGGACATGAGGTACATATTTCTGCATGCTAACAAATACTCATACATATAATAAATGTCTTTTAAAATATAGTTTTAAAAGACAAAGATTAACTTCTTTCACATACCAATGTTTTTTCCATCATAGTGTCATAATGCAATTTTTTGTTCATGCTTGTGGAGACATTGCAGTAAACAGGCCTGCTGCACTGCCAGCCATACAAAAATACAGCACATACAACTCTGTGCAGAATACTTACTAATGAACTAAATAGCTTCATTATTGGATTCTGTATTTACTATGTAATTATTTCTTTCATTAATTTAAGGTGTACTCCTTTTCTTTGTAAAAAGAAAGTTTGCTGAAAAACCAGATGTCTTGTTACTCTGGCAACAGCCTCATACATCTTGTGTTTACTCAGTCTCTTGATTGCATCAAAAGGTCACATGCATGCAGTGATTGTCCTATATGATCTAGGTTTGTGTAGGCACACTTCCTGATGTTTGTGTATGTGTGCAATGGGAAAATCACCTATCAATCTGCTTTCAAGAATATATTCCTATCATTAAATGGTACATGACTCTACTTCAATATATATCTCTTAAAAGAATTTTAAAAGGGCTGGAGAGATGGCTCAAGGAGTTAAGAATACTGGCTATTCTTCAAAAAAAAATTTTAAAACTTTTGATGTGTTATTTTTTTTTTTACAAAATGAAAACAGACTGGAAATATTGCCATAATCATACAAATTAACCAAATTAAGAGTAATTCATTAAAATATCACCCAAATTTTTCCAAAGTTGGTTTATTTATTTAGTTAGTTAGTTAGTTTTTGTTCAAATTAGAAGTCAGTCTAAGGATCACATACTGCTTTTGATTATGTCTTTTAAAACACACAGAATTCAGAAACATCCCTCTATTATTTTCTTTCCATCTTAAACACACTTGAAAACTGTAGTTCATAGGTGATATTGTCTATTTCACAACACATGTAGGCACTTTGTGGCTTGAGGAATTTCTTTATTATAAAGCTGGAATAAATTTACATTCCACAAGGTTTAGCATTCTTACAGAGGCTTTTTATTTACTATCTATAACCCTAGGAAGAGAAGAGGATATTTGCCAGTATCTGAGACTCAGATGAAAGCTAACTTTTTCTCACACTTATAAGATGTGTTATGCAGCATTCTGTTGCTGTAACAAATGTCTAAGATAATATATTAATGGAGGAAAAATATCTGCTTTAGCTCACTGTATCAGAAGTTGCAACCGATGATTGGATAACTTTATTGTTTGAGGACTAAAAGCAAGCACATCACACTGAGGAGCTGATGGTAGAGCTAAGCTGCTCAACTTGAGCTAGGAATGAAGAAGAAGCAAAAGTGGAAGAAGAAGGAGGAGGAGGAGGATGGTAAGATGGCTGCTTTTGTAAACTGCTTGCAGTACAAGCATTAAAATCTGAGTTCAGATTCCCATAAAAGCCAGACATGGAAAAGGGAGAGACAGTTGGATTCTTGGAGCTCATTGGCCAGCTAGCCTAGCAAATTGTGAGCCCCAGGGCCAGAAAAAAAAAACAAAAACAAAAACAAACAAACAAAAAAAAATGCTATCTCACAAACCAAAGTATAAATTCGTCATGGAAAATACCTTACATAGACCTCTGGCCCACACCTCATCCTACCCTCACATACACATATACAACATATATTTAATACAGAGGTGGCAAATATAAAGAAACTGGATGTCATGATTCCCTTCCAAGGCAGCCTCTGCCCCATAAAAACCAGAAGACCTCTCACCTGGCCCCACTGCAAACTTCATGAAAACTTTCATTTGATCCTTCCATTTTGATGAGGGCCAGGAGCACTTTCTGACCCTGTACCTGTTTATAATCTGATCTCAACTGCCCAAGACCTGTGGTCTCTGATCATGTCCACGGATGATACAGCATCAGTTCATGACTTTATTATTTGGGTTTAACTGTTTATTTGATCCTAACACCTCAGGAGTTTCATTTGCAGCTTGTACTAATTTTTGTAATATTACATTGCTACATTTACCCCAAAGTCTAGGTGTTATTGTTATGGTCTGCTTAATTTATTCTCCCCATTTCTTGACCTTAAGCACTTTGGGGGCATTATCTATCATAGTCCCCAAATCTGGCAGATAGTGGCTATTGGTATTCAGTAAATATTTTTTCATGTTTAAGTGAAAAAATTCAAATGCAACTGGGAAGTTTAAATTTTTTCTTAGGCGTGACTTATAATTAGCATTCCTTGTGTGAAATTTTGTCATTAATGTCCTTTGACTCAGTGTATTGGAACCTCATTGTTGACTTTCTGTTTGTATCTATTCTTTGTACATTAGAAGGAAAGCTTTTCTCCACATATTGACTATGCACATTCCATTGTTTTCTTCTTTAATATGTTTCCTTATAATTTGCATATCAGGACATAGCAATTTGCTTTGTTTAGTCTAGAGATAATACTATGCCCATTTATTTTTTTTCTTATTAGACAAGTACTTTGTTTCACTTCCTACACTGTTCCTTCCTATTTTCAGGTTATGTTTATTGTCATGTTCTATGTCTTTCCCCCTTACACAACCACACTTTTCAGCTTGCATAATGTTAATTATACCAGACTTTGTATATTTAATATCAATCTTATTGGTTGCTTAGTCCATGATTTTTATTAATGTGTGTCTTAGCTATTGTAACAAATGAGATTATTGTCTGTACAAAATTCAATAAGAAAGAAATAATACTATGCAATTCTATTTGTAAGGAAAGAAACCTATTTGAACTAGGTTATGTTTAATGCACACACAGATCTCTCTGTGTCACAGAAAGAGCAGACAGTATGGAACCCAGAATGAATATTGAGAAACAGGGACTCACTCTGTTTCTCAGGGTTCTGGTGGTTTGAATGAGAATGTGCCCATAGGTTCATGTATTTGACCGTTTGACCCACCATTGGTGGTTATCTTTAGGGAAATTGAGGAGATATGGTCTTTCTTGAGGAAGTATGTCACGAGGGGTGAGCATTGAGAGTCTAAGGCCTCATCCTATTGGCAGTTTGTTCTCTCCTCCTGGTGCTTATGATCTGGGGATATGAGCTGGTAGCTTCCTAGTCCAGCTGCCTTGCCTCTGGTCTGTCATCATGGATATTAACCCACAAGAAGTTTTCTTGGTCATGGTATTTTACCACAACAACAGAAAAAAAATCACTAATATAGGATACGCACGCATACTTTACTAAGATTTTCCAACTGCCTCCTCCAGGATTCCTCTACCTCAGACACGATTTGCATAGCCCATTGGAGGGACTCAATTCTGAATCTACCTGCCCCTAGAAAGTTTCTTTGTTGATGAGAACAAGATGGGCTCTATTTGGTTCAGCACAGATTATGAAAGACATATGCAGTTTACCCCCACCACTTTAAGTCCGATGGCCTATTCAACCCTAAGTAGGCAGGGTTCCTCAGCCTGCTGCTGACTTGGCATGGTGTGGACATAGTGGAGCCCTAGCAAGTAGGCACAGCCGGAACACCTACCCTATCTACCTATCTAATACAGATGGAAGTTGGGGAGAAACAACATAGACTTAGAGAATAAACAATGCATGAAAGACTGAACAGATCTACAAGCGAAGCAAGAATGATTCAGTACGAAGCCCTACATAAGAATCATAGACCAGTTCCCAGCAGGATTGATAAGGCATGACTTTAAGTGAATTAAGACATCACCTAATCCCACCACTCTTGAGGTCCCCAAGTACCTCTACCCTGGAGCCTCCACCTGTTCTTTAAAAGCTGGAAGGAGGCATAAGCCATAGAATCAGTGATTGTTTAGCAGAAGATGGTGCCTTTGAGACTATTATGAGGTTTATTTCATTTGGCTTCATATTTTTCTTATGTGTGTAAATGTCTGTCTTCCTCAATAAATGTTACAATCTTTGAATGCCAGAAATGTGTCTCCTATGGCATCTACATCTCAAGAACAACAACCAAACACCCTGTCATATTCATATTTTTACATAGTACCAATTCCTGATGTAGTACTTCCTAGATGTATGCCTTTAAACAACTCAACCACAGTATACCTCAGTTTCCCCATCTTTACACAGGGAGTGACAGCACTACCTACCATATAATATTTTTAAGATAATTAAATGCACAGCAAAGAAATTTGAATAGTTCCAGACATGCTCTAAGCTCTTAAGAAATGTTCACCATTATTAATAGGTGCTGTTTTCAGACCAAGTTGACTTTTGAAAGGCTCCTAAGGTATCTAATGGCTGTTCTCAAATTCAAATTTGTTGTTTATCTGCCCCAACTGGGAAAGCAGTCACCGCACAGTCTCTTGGGCTCAGTTGGTATTCAGAGGTAATTTCTGAGGACAGAAGTTGTGGCCAGTAAAAATAAAGCCCCAGACACAATAGCTTGTCATTGAGGCTTGATGCCAGCCTGCTGCCCTAGAATAGAACCTAAGCCCTTCCTGTCAGAGGGTGCATTGGCATGCTGCCTGGGAGCTGGGTTTCTCTATACCACTGTACACCCCCACACCACTCATTCACAAAACTTGGGGCATGCTGCCTGCTGCCTGCCCTTGCTTCTGTCACTCCTGCTGAGTCCTGGTTCCCCAGGGTCTCTTTTGCCCTGTTCCAAGCTACCCCCTCTACCCACCATCAATAATCTTCCATCTCTTGGCTTTCCTCTCTCTCTGCCTTCCCAGGTGACAAATAACTCCCGTGGTGGAGCTTCCACATGAATAGGAAAGAGGAAAGGACTTATGATCCCCCACCAAGTTATACGTGTGCATTTTAACAAGAGCTATCTGAAGATGCCCCGCCTTTACCTGACTCAAAGGAACAAATCCCATGATGTACATTTATCTTAGTCTCTTTCTTCCGGAAGCAGAACCTAAGGCCAGGACTTGGGCACCGGATTTTCATTTGACAAGTGGTCCCTGAAACCCAGAGGGAGGCAGCAGGGGGAAGAGAAATAAAAGGGGAATGTTAGCATAAGTATAAAGGTATTGCCACAGGAAAACAGGGCTTGCCCTGCCAGGACACAAAGTATATAGAATGCTTCTGGATTTGCCCACCTAAAGGAAGGAGGGTGGGCACATTTATCCCTGTCTCCTGTCTTCACTAGTTGAAAATAGCACCAGTAGGTGCTAATGTTGCATTTCTAAGTCATAGTTTTGCTGTGGCCAAAGCAGATATTACCTCTCCAGAGAGGTCTGTATAAAGGTCCACATCTGACCTAGCTGCCAGCACCAAGTACACATGAGCTTAAAAAAAAAAAACATAACTACTACCCAAAGTGTGCCAGAGTAGGCTACTTTTCCCCCGGGGTGTCCAGTATAATATAAAAGATAAGGTGAAGGTAATGGGCGACAGTAGCAGCAATCAAGTGGAAGGAGACATACATGAGACATGCCCTGATGGAAGCAGTCAGAGAGCTGAGAAAGAACCTTTCCCCATCCACCACCTCCTTTACTGAATCACTGTACTGAATCAGTTTCCTAAATGACAGTAGAGGCCCCAGCCTGTACCACATATAGCCCCAAGCTCTGGCTTCAACAAAGTAGCACTCACATATAACCCATGGTGTCACAGTTTGGCTGGACTCTGAGCTGTCATGTACTCAGATTCCAGGGCAAACTGTGCTTTTCAAACTATTTGCATCCAAACCAACTCACAGCCAGGTGACAGGAACAGGAAGGAGGGGCACTCAGGGAGACTCCATCTGGACCACCCATCTTCCTGCTTCTTTGGGTGACCCAAGAAACATCAGACCATGTCAACTTTCTTCCAGAAGCTTGAATCTGAATTTGATGACAGGTCCTGTTATCAGTCGGAGCAACCTCAAGCTGGGTGACTGAAAACTGACATGTCTTCTATTTATTTATGAAATTTGTAACTGTGGAAATTAGCCTTAGAAGTTGTAGACCCATTACTATTAGCTTTATCGTCCTCCTAAGACATACCCCGAGGCATCTTCCAGATTGAATCCTATTGTGCCTCGCAATAAACCCATAATTGATAATGCCACGGAGCTTTAATATGGATGGAGAAATGAAATCTAGAAAGTAAATACATTCAGAATTTTGCTAGCAGGCTGAATTTAAAACTGATTTTCTGAACCTACCAGGATTATTCCTCCTCAATAATGATTTAATTTGAGTGAGCCACCCTGAGAGCTTTTGGGGGTGTGAGGAGGGATGACAAGCGAACTCTGCCTTCTCACAGGAGCCCCTTAAAGAACTTTATCCTGCATTTCGCACCTGTAAGTTTGTGAAGATAAAATTAAACCTGGAAATTATACATGATAGACCAGTAAATAACATAGGCACCGAGCCCTGGCTGCTGCTTCAGTGTCCTGATGCAATCACCTGTCACTAACACTCTCGGCAGAGGGATGCTGATTCAAGGCGTTTCTACAGAAGAGCAATTATTCTGTGTTCCTACATGAGATGGGCAGCAGCAGGGAGGGATAGGCTAGAGAAGGGGGCTACCTTCCCATCTTCCGGCCCAGAAAGAACCACCTGGGCTGCAGGCATTGGGCAGGCCTCCCTAGGTGGTCCCTATGACAGCCTCCTAGGAAAGCAATGCCCGTGCTGGACCCCTGAGGAAATCCATTTCACTGCTTCCTAATAGACTTGCAGGGAGACAGGAAGAGCAGGCCGGATTGTTCCTCCTCTGGGTCACATCTCACCAAAGAATAGTTGGGCATTCAGCTATCCACTGGGCAAGATTTTGAGATTCAAAGTATGGATTTTGGAATCAGACTGACAAGCTCAGGTCTCAGTTTTTGTTACTTACTAATGGTATGACCTTGAGCCAATTATGTAATCTCTTTCTGGACCCCTTCATTTTAAGAGTGGTGTGTGCATGGCTTCTCTGCTCAGGTAGCTAACTGAGCTGGAGAAAAGCAGCTAGGAAGGCTGTTAGGCCGTGTGTTCTTGGGATCAATGCTCCTGTAAAAGCAAACGCAAGCATCATCAAGGGAAATGGTGAGGTGTGCTTGAATCTCAACCAAAATTTCAGCACGATTCCCTCCCTCAGCAGGACTCTCTCTTGGCACTGGGATTGGAGTCCAGGTTCCAGGGGAGGCCCTGGCTTGATCAGGCATTGTGTTCTTGACTCTTGAATTGAGCCATTCCTGAAGAAACCTAGAGCCTGGGGCCATCTGCTAGCAGGCCTTGAAGGAAGTGGGAAGAGAAGGGAAGGAGAAATCCTTCATTTCTAAACTGGGGGAGACATTACAGTTTCTATGGCAGAAAATCAATGTAGGGGCCTACTTCACAAGCTTAGGAGGCTTAATGCACATACAGGGCTCAAAGCAGTGTCAGAACGAAGTAGGTGTTGTAGAAGTGTTAGGTCTTTTTATTGTGAAGCACTTTGACTTTCCCCCATTTACAGGACCCTTGCAGATGCCAATAACAGTGTAGGCAATTTTATGGGGCGTGTGCAAAAGTATGTGAAAGAGAATGTTGAGGAGCGGGAAGCTTTTGTTCTGGGGTCAGCCAGTCCTGTATTTGTTCTCAAGGCTCATTGTGAGGGAAAGTAGGTCTCCTGTGTAGGAGAGGGAACACTCAGTAACAGAGATGGGACGCTTGCTGGTGGAGACCTGTAAGTAAGACAGCTGAGCCACCAACAAAGGTGGCAAATTGCTATTCTGGATACACAAAGTACCGCTGACCAGAGGCTTAAACAATAGAAATGGATTTTCCCACAGAGCTGGAAGTTCAAGATTAAGATGTGAGTCAAGGTGCTTCCTACTGAGGCCTCTTCCCTTGGCTTACAGGTGCCCCCCTTCTTCTAGAGTCCTTACATGACCTTTTGTTGTTAGCATGCACATCTGTAGTGCCTTTCTGGATGTCTGAACTTCCTCTGTTGGCTTGGGGATCAGCATTAGCACCCTCCTCTTCATTTACTCCCATCCTTAAAGACCCTATGTCCAAACACAATCCTATTCTAAGGTACTAAAGGTTAGTCTTTCAACGTAAGAGTTGTGAGGGAGAGTCATCCCCTCACTTCTTCGCATGGAGTCTGTGCATAGCCTCTCAGCTGTCCTTCCTTGTTTTATTCTACCCCTCCACCCCACCCCACCTCTGCCATCTACCAGGCAGATACTTCTTTTCCACCATCCCAGCTTAGCCTTATCATCCCATCTCCTCAGTGTTAGCTATGCTGCATGGCTGCTTTGCTTATGGCTGAAAACTAAAGTATGTGAAGGTACAAATGCCTGAGTAAATGACATAGAGGGTTTTGTGTTGTTTTGTGGTTTTATAATAAAGACACTTCTTAAGGTGGTAATTTAATCGAATGTGATATAACTTCTTGGTAGAAAGATGGCAAGACATTGTAAAGTTGGTAAGGATTTTGACTCACTGACTAAGGTACCTGGACCCAGATCTTCTCATAATTTTTAGGCATATGCATCCTCTGAGGATCTTGTTAGAACATAGATTCCCATCTAGGCAATCAGATAGAGCCCAAAATTCTACATTTCTAATCAGCACCATCAAATGCCCAGGTAATCCTTTAAGGAGCAAAAGGCTAGACAACATGCTTTTAACTTGGGATGACTCCAGCTGTTCACCTCTCACTGGCTACAAATGCTCTTTCACTCATGAAGGTTCCTCACACTTTAGGGCCCTCAGAGTCCACCCAATCTTTGGATCACTATCAGATCTATCTTTGATACAGGATAGAGATGGAAGAGAGGGCAAACCTGGGCATATAGAAGCAGAGGCGAAGAGGGAACGACATCATCTCTCAGTTAAGGAGGTTGAAAAGGGTATTTAATGCATGAGAATAAAGAAGAGACCATGGAGATTTCCAAAAACCACATGGACTCAGATCAGGTGTAGACAATGAATCATAAAGTCCCGGGGCAGAGCTGGGATTAGTGGCAGGACAGAGGTTGCAGCAGAGCAGGACACCCACCATGACTTCAAACAAATGGGTGGTCAAGGCAATGAGGGTGGGCCAGCTGAACTGAAGGACCATAGGAAGATAGATGCTTTCCATGTGATCAACATATTGGGAAGAATTTTGTAACCAAGCTACAGCTATTACCAAATAATTTATTTTCTTTCCCACTTTTATTCAACAAAGAACTATAAAACTATGAATTGGGGCTAATAATCAGCACAGTCTGAAGTTTCCCCCCTGTTTTTTCCAAGGAGAATGTAATTTCTGCTCAAAGCCATGATATTTGACTTGTGAGCTGCCTGGTGGATTTCTTAAAGATAAATATGTGGTTCCCATTCATATTGTGGAAATACTGATATCAGCTGACATATTCTCAATACTTAAACTTCAGTATTTTGGGTCAAAAGATGTCAAGCTAGTATAGCTAACTAAATCTGAACATACAACAAAGGTTGTGCTCTGGAAAGGGAGAGGAGCTCTCTTTTTCTCATTCCCTCCCCTCTAGATTTTCAAGACAGGCTTTCTTTGCATAGCCCTGTCTGTCCTGAAACTCAGTATGTAGACCATGCTGGCTTCAACACACAGAGATCTACCTGCCTCTACTTCCTAAGGGATTAAGGACATATATCACCCAGCAAGGGACATCTTTTTAAAGTCAATGACTCTAATAGCTAGAGGAAGCAGGTTGAGAATAACTGAATTGTATTCAATAAGCATCAATCAAAGACTTACTTTGGGTGAGGAAGGAACTATGTTAGAAGGTATTGATGACCTTGCTTCCAAGCCCCCTAGTGGAGAGTGGTGTCATGAGATGAAACATTTACCAAAACCAATGTATGGGGGAAAGGTTTTATTTCATCTTTCAGATCACAATCTAAAATGGATGGAAGTCAAGGCAGAAACCTGGAGGCAAGAACTAAAATTTAAAAGCACAGTAATTTTGTTTAAAGGGCATGGTGGAGGAAACTTTCTCACCATATGGTGGCCATGAAACAGGGAACAAGGAAGGTGTCAGGAAAAAGATAGAGTCCTGAAAGGAATACTCTGAGTACTTCCTCCAATGAATCCCCATATCCTAATAACACAAACAGCTACAGAATCATTAATAGATTAACCCATACTTTGTTAGTGACCTTACAATACAATTATTTCTTAATAGTGTTACCGAGAAGGGACAAAGCTTTCAGCACATAAGCCTTTGTAGGAGATATTTCACATTCAAGGTCACCACCATCCATCCACCTACTCGTCCACCCTCATTTATCCATTTTCATACGTCTTCCTCTCCCACTTGACTTCTTTTTCCATTGTATATCCATCAACATGTTAAACTTTGATCACTAGGCACCAACCATCCATCTCTCCCACCCATCATCTAACTGGCCTCTAAGTCATCAGCATGCTCATTGTGTTGGTTAGTTTCCTGTAAACTTGACACAATCGAGAGTCGTCTGGGAAGAAGGGACTTCAATTGAGAAAATTCTCCCATCAGATTGGTCTTTAGGCAAGTCTCTGGGAAGATTTTCTTAATGATTGATGTGAGAGGGTTCAGCCCATTGGGGATGGTACTACTCCTGAGCATGTCATCTGCGGTGTATGAGAAATCTGGCTGAGCAAGTTAAGAAGAGCAAATGAGTAAGAAACCCCTTCCATAGTCTTTGATGCAGTTCTGGCCATCAAACTCCTGCTATGAATTCCAGCCTTAGTTTTCCTTTGTGATGTATGACAACGTGGAAGTGTAGGCCAGATAAACCCTTTTCTCCCCAAATTGTTTTTAGTCATGGTTTAGTCACAGAAATAGAAATCAAATTGAAGACACTCATCTTCCCACTTACCAATCTGTGCTGCTCACCACCTAGCCCATCCACATACTACCTTCCTAGCACCCATCCAATTATTTATATAACATTTAGATTCTTTAATTTTTGTCCTTTATTGGGATATAGTAGTTCTTAGTCTATAGCTTCTCACTATTAACAATTTAATATATGAAAATAGCATTTGATAAATACTTGACTAGGGAAAGAGAACAGGAATAATTGACACAAAGAATAACTGACTTGTGGCAGTGAAGAAGAGTTAACAAAGACTGAGTACTTTTTATCTGAATGTTCTAGAAGATGTCAGTTATTTTTGGGAGAGAGAACAGCCTATGTGAGAACTTGCTGGTTTGAAGAACTCTTGTATTTGGGAAGCAGTCATGAACGGCCAGCACCTATGATGTGGGAAACAGCACATAGTCCAGTGTAGGTAAGGCTAAATGGGTTATCTGGGACAAGATTTGAAGATCTTTAGTCCCATGTTAGGGAGGTTAGTATTTCTTTCAAAAGCCAGAGTTATTAAAGTGCCGTCATCATGATTTGTGCTTTGAAATAATCTCTGGCACCAGTCATTAAGTTGAGACAGAGGAAGGAGACCAGAGGCAGAAAACCCAGTTAGAAAGCTATTGAATTATTCTAGATAAGAAATGAAAGGTATCTGGCTGTGGGGTTAAAAAAGAGATGACAAAATTTGAAAATGATTTAGGTGGTTGAGTCATTTACATTAGTGGGGCCAAAGGATTGAGAGTGAGGGTACTTGCTAAGATGGGGATCTGAGTTAGAATTAGATGATGCAGCCAAAGGAGAGGAGATGGTGAAGAGAAGCAATCATCTAGCATTGCCTGAGTGACACTCAGGAGGATTAAGAATACTGGAAGCAGGTGTGTGTAAATCTCATGAGAACCTTTAAATTGTATGGGTATGTATATAAGCACTTAAAGGGATGCAAAAAAGCAGGAAAGGACAAAAGAGAATGCCAAGTAAAATGAGCCCTTAGGACAGCAACAGAGAATATCCACAAGCTGAGAAAGGACAATCAAAAACAGTGAGGACATGGTCACTGAAGTTTCCTCATGTCAAGCAAAAATAAGTGGTTCTTCATAAATATTACCCCTACTGTGTACACAGTGAAACTTTCAAAACTGCCCATTCCCATGTACCCTCATGCTGCTTTCCACAGTTTTAATGACTTGCATAAGGATGGTGTAACTATTAGTACCAGTAAAGTACTATGAGTGCAATGCTGCTAACCAAGCTAACACCTTTACCAAGTCAACTAACTGACCTCATGCAATAAGCCACCTTTTCTCCAGGGGTCCCTTTATAGTGGGCTGGGATCTCATTCTTGATCCTATGTTGTATCTGACCATGTCCCCTTAGCCTCCTCTAATCATTAATAAGAGAAATTTGAAAAAAAAATGAATGTCCAAAATCAGTAGTTGAATACAAGGCAGGGTCCTAAATCAAAATGCCATTAGGTTTTTAATTACTGAGGTCTGTTCCAATTATTTTTGTCACATAGTGAACTGACCCAAAAATTAGTGTCTTAAAGGCTCGGTGGTATTGGTGCACTCCTTTAGCCCCAGAACTTGGGAGGCAGATCTCTGAGTTTGAGGTCTGCAGAGTGAGTTCCAGAAAATCTAAGACTACACAAAGAAATCCTGGCTCAGAAAACAAAAATACACACAAAACCCCCTAATAATCATTGTCTCTCACTGTTTAGAACATGATACATCAGGGGTAATTTGTATCTGCTCTGCAATCTCAGTGTCTCAACAGAAGGATTAAGACTCTAGATTTAGAATCACCCCAAAGCATTGTCACACTCTTGTCTAGTAGTACATGCTATTTCTTGGCTGAGACCTTTGTTGAGCTCTTACCCAGGTTTCCACCTGTGGACTCTCTACGTAGCTACTGGGATTTCTCAAAGCATCATGACTCAATTCTTGTTAGTATCTCAGAATATAGAAGATGCATCATCTTTAATGGAATAGCTTCAGAAGTTACATACTAACACTTTTGCCATTTAAGAGGAGAGGATATAAATCCTATCCTAGTGAAAGAAGTATAAGTTTCAGGTTATAAGAAGAGCAGATAGGATAGGGATCATGCAATTTTCAAATGTACTACAAAGTCCTCACTCTTCAGGGATGCAGTGGCAGGGAAGCCCTCCTAAGAAGACGACAAATCAAGAACAAGAGGGAAATAGAGAAAACACATTTGCATGTATTTTGTGGATAAGTTAGCATTCTAAAGACAGAGAACATGGAAGAGGAAGTATAGGAAAAGAGAATTTATTTTGTCGAGATAGTTTGAGTGTATAAAGAAGGTTAGAATAAAGAGATTAAGGAAAGTAACTGATGAAACAAGTTTCCTGAGAAAATCAAGACGGACAGTATCACACAGTTATTAAAACAAGAGGCCCTGGAGCCAGACAGTCTGGGATCAAATCCCTATTCTGTCAGTCTCCACTGAGTGCTCCTTCTATCTCAGTTTTCCCCATTCTCATAATAAAAGAAGCTACCCAGCAAATCATTTAGACTTGTTCTTTCTCTTAAATAAATTAAGATATTAGACCTGTGTCTTCTCTAGAGTTAATTTCTTGGACATATTAGCTGCATGAAGAGAACATTCAGAAAAGAAAGTGCTAAACTAAATATGGAGAATAGATGTTCTTGTTAAGAAAAAGGTATGATTTTCATCAGAGAAGGATTGAAAATGGGGAAATGAAAGACTCAAAAGGAAAATGTAATCTGGACAATTTGAATATTATCTTGTCTCTGTTTTACCGTGGAGACTGGAGCATCTTTCAGGATAGAAAGGGCTGTCGGCTTGGGAGGGAAGACACTTCAGCAGCAGCTCACTTTACAAAAAGGAAAGTACTAGGAAGGGATGTGTGGTACAGAGAGGGAGAATCTGTGGAAGGACAGAGGTGGCCACTCCTTGACAATTGTCCTGCTGAGGAGACCTGAGTTCTGAGTGTCTTGTTGAGGGAGGGCATTTTCAGAGACCATTAACTGAGAGGGAAAGACCTGCCCTAGATGTAGTTGGCACTTTTCCATGGGCTGAGGGCTCAGATGGAGTTAACGAGGAAAAAGGAGAACGTAAAAAATGCAAATATTCTCTCTGTTTCCTGGTGGCTACTGTGTGAATTACTCTACTCTGCTACAGTAGGCCCTCCTTCATCATGATGAAGTATATCCTCTGAAACCATAAAGGAAATAAAATCTTGCTCCTGTTAAAATGTTTCATGCCAAAAATATACAATGAAATAGATAGTATCTTCAACAACTGGTGTTAAGATAGCTCGATGGCAATATGTAGAAAAATGCAAATAGATTCATATTTATCACCCTGCACAAAACTCAAGTCCAAGTGAATCAAAGTCCTCAACATAAACCTAGTAACACTGAACCTGATAGAAAAAAGTGGGAAATACCCTTGATCATATTGGCACAGGAGACTGCTTCCTAAATATAACACCAGTAGCACAGACACTGAGAGCAACAATTAATAAATGGGGCCTACTAAAACTGAGAAGCTTCTGTAATGCAAAATAAATGGTCAATAAGACAAGTCAATAGCCTACAGAATGGGAAAAAATCTTCAACCCTACATCTGACAAGGGACTGGTCTCTAAAATATATACAAAACTCAAGAAACTAGAGGTCAAAAATCAAATAATCCAATTTTAAAATGAGGTTCAGAGCTAAATAGGAAATTCTCAACAGAAAAAATTTCAAATCGCTGAAAGACACTTAAAGAATTGCTCAACATTATTAGCTACCAGAGAAGTACAAATCAAAACAACTCTGAGATACCATCTTAGACCTATCAGAATGGTTAAGATTAAAAAACAGATGACAGTCTATGCTGGAGGGGATGTGGAGCAAGGGAAATACTCCTCCATCGCTGGTGGGAATGTAAACTTGTACAGCCACTTTGGAAAGCAGTATGGCAGTTTCTCAGAAAACTGGGAATCAATCTTCCCAATGATCCAGCAATATCACTATTGGGCATATATTCAAAGGATACACAATCTTACATTAGTTCAACTATGTTCATAGCAGCATTATTCACAATAGCCAGAACTTGGAAACAACCTAGATGCCCCTCAACTGAAGAATGGATTAAAAATTGTTGTACATCTACACAATGGAGTACTACTCAGCAATAAAATAACGACATTTTGAAAGTTGTAGGCAAATGGATGGATCTACCAGAGAGTATCATCTTGAGTGAGGTAACACAGACCCAGAAAATAGATATGATATGTATTCACTCATAAATGGATTTTAGATGTAAATAAAAGGATAACCAGGCTACAATCCACAATCCCTGAGCAGCTAGGAAATAGGAGTAACTTAAGAAATATATCCATATCTTCCAGGGAAGGGGAAATACAGAAGTTCTCCTGAGTAAATTGGAATCATACAGGGGAGGAAGCAAGGTGAGGTGGGAAGAGAACATGAGAGAATGAAATGATTAGGGGGGTCAAGAGAGAGGGAGAGCAATGAAGTGAGTATCTTGATAGAGAGAAACCTAGTGCTAGGAAAATACCCAAGAATCCACAAGATGAGCAGTGGTAGGGAGAGTGTCTAAACTGGCCTTCCCCTATTATAAGATGAATGACCAACTTAATTGCCATTATAGAACCTTCATCCAGCAACTGATGAGGGCAGATGCAGAGATTCATGGCTAAACACCGAGTTGAGCTACTGGTCCAGCTGAGAGAGGGAGGAGAGATTATATGACAAAGGGATCAGGATCATAATGAGGAGACCCACAGAGAAGGGTGGCCAATGCTATTGGGAAATCACTGACTTTGAAATAACAGCTGAGGAACCTTCATGGAAAGGAATTAAATCCTCCTAATGTAGATGGCAGTCAAACAGCATAGGCAGTTTGTGGAACCTCCTGAAGTCAGACCAGATTTTATTCCTGGTGCATGAACCACCTTCTTGGAGCCCATGCCCTGTGAGTGGAACACCTTCCTCAGCCTTGATACTGGGGGGAGAGACTTGGTCCTATCATAACTGGATATGCTTGACTGAACTGACTCAAAATAGGATTCCTTGCCCTCTCTTGGGAATGGATGGGGGTGGGGTGGGGTGGGTAGAGGCTCAGGGAGGGAGGGGAGAGAGGGAGAGCAGAGGAGGGTATGAAAAAAAATAAAAATAAATAAAGTATTTCACTTAGTTATTTTGTCACAAAGATAAAAAGAACTGACCAACATAGGTACAATACCAAGTATTCCTCTAACAGGGTGGCTCAGCATCCAAAAGCAGAAAGTGGAGGTCTGGTGGGTAAAATACTAAAGATACTGAGAAGACCATGAAGCTAATGACTAGCAGTGTTTCCAAGCCTGTGTGAGTAAAGAAGAAGAGAAGAAAAAGGAGGAGGAGGAGAGGAGCCAGGAGCCTGTGAGACACTGCTTCGGTGTTTCTCGGGCCATGGGTCACAATCCTTTTGGGGGTTGCCTACCATTTGCTCTGTATATATCAAATATTTATATTATAATTTATAATAGTAGCAAAATTACAGTTACGAAATAATTTTATGGTTGGAATCACCACAACATAAGGAATTGTATTAAAGGATCACAGCATTAGGAAAGTTGAAAACCACTGGCTTACACTGAGAGAGTGACAGAGTGACATGATAGATGGTGATCTGGAAAAAATGTTTCTGACCTCATAGCCATTCACTCACAATAAACCTGACTGGAGAAAAAGTGAGCCTTGGCTACCCTTTAGAATTCTGCCTTTGCCTGTATCATAATTGGCATTTTCCATGAAACCTTACACCTATTTGGCATCTGAGTGCACACAGACAGATGGAAAGATGGGGATGTACACATGCGCGCGCTTGTGTGTGTGTGTGTGTGTGTGTGTGCGCGCGCGCGCGCACACACACACACACACACACACACACACACACACACACACAGCCTTACTAGAGTCTTATAACCCTTGTTTTGCTGTAGAGAGAGAAGGCTTAGCAAGAGTCTGAAAAGCAATTAAAGAGTGACCCAGGATTGAAGTAGCAAAAAACACTGGGCCTTTGAGTAACTTGGGACTGCCTGGGGCCTCTAGGATCTCACATCTCAATGTGTGACATGGGGAGAGTTATTACCATGTGGCACTTCTCACAGTCTTGTCATCTGTCATATTTTGCCTTGTGGTGTCATATAAAAACAACTCAAAAGCAAAACAAACCAGAAAAGTGAGGACACTCACATTCATTAAGAAAAGCAAACATTTCTCCCACTAAAATGAACTCTGCTGAGCTTTGCTGGTAACTGACTAAAGGAGAGGGAGCAGGAAGTGGAGGACAGTATCACAGGGTTCAGAGCATCCTTCATGTCCCAGAGAGCTCAGTGACTGTCTGAAAGTAGATTCTTTGTGTTATGTGAACAATAACTACAATCACAAAAGTGCTGTTTATTCAGAGCTTACTATGTTTTGAGCAAAAAGGCAACAGTCTTTGCACACTTTCCTATTTATTCCTTATAACATTTCTGTGAGATAAGTGTTATGATTCTCTATCAGGAGAATCTTAAAGACTAGATTACAAGATTCCACAGTGAGTGATAATATGAGAGGTTGAACTCACGATTACTCGGTTCTCAAGTCCATGTTTATTATCAGTGCAGCTCGAGGAAATTTGGAAAAAAAAATCCCCCCAAAGCAGCATTGTGACACCATGTTTGGATATGTTTCCTCTTGCCTCTTGTGGTGTTTTAATTTGTGTGTATGTGTTTGTGGGTATGAATGTATATAATTATCACATATTGCTTTGAGCAAATTTTCCTCCCCTTTCCTGTTAGCATTATACAGCTTTCCTCTTCACTGGTGCTATCGAGTCTTCCCATCATTATGTTGAAAAGATTCATAAGGTTTCATCTGGTAAATATGCCACAATTTATTCTATCAGTCCCTTGGAGCTGAAAGTCTAGATTCGGGTATTTGCCATGCTGCAGCTATGACATTGTCATGCATACAGTGTTTGCCAGATTTATGATCATGTCTTTAGACTAGATTTCTTTGGATAGAAGTGAAATTGCTGAATCTAGCAATATGAACATTTTTATGGATCTTAATTTGTATTTACCAAGTGCTTTCCCAACATAGTTGTATTAATTGACATCGTTGTAAGCAATAATTTCACCACGCCCTCAGCAGCACTAGGTAAGTTTTTTTAGGCAATTTTATTGGGGGAAATGGCACCTCATTATTTTAATTTGCAATTATTTTCTTCCTAATGAGGCATGACATTCTTCTGAATGTTTGTGAACTAGCTGTGCTTTCTCTTTGGTGAATTATCTCCTCTTGGTCTTTGCCCATTGAAATATTAGCAGTCAACTGCTTTTGCTTTTTTCCATTTGCTAGTCCCTGTAGGAGAAAGATATTTGCTGTAAGGGTTTTATAAAGATTGTGCACATAGCCACCATATATATGCAAATATTTTAAACTAAAAATAGCTTAAAAATTCAGCTTATTGATCAGAGCTTGGGAGATGGCTCAGTCAGCAAATTGCTTGATACCCAAAAATGAAGATTTGAGATCAGATCCCCAGAAACCACATAAAAAACTAGTTTATTTCAGTAGGCCCAAGAGTTAAAGAGCAGAGGCCAGATGGTTCACAGGGCTTGCTGGCTAACCAATTCATCCAAATTCAGAACTTCAGGTTGACAGAAACTGTGTCTCAAAAAAATAAGGCACAGAGCAACTAAAGAAGACATCCAACACTGATCTTGGCTTCTACATACATGTGCACATATGTACACACACACAAACATGTACATTCTCACATGTGTGTTAATGTCAAAAACTAAACTGGTTTATTTTTCTTATGTTTTCTGTTATTTCATCATGTAAAAAGCTAGTCTTCCTCCAAGATGCCTTCTAAATACTATTTTCTCCTGGTTTTCCTATTCATACCTCTTTTGAAGTTATGTTTAATCCATGAGATGTTTGTTTAATGTATACAGTCAATGGGGATAAGGAAATGGCTGACTTGGAAGGAGAACATCAACCTTAGCTTGAGAGATACAATTCATAGGCAATCCAATAGCAGTATACAGAAAGCAACAGTATTTCAATTATTTCCTCTGTTAAAATGATCCAGGAAATGGAGAGATGGTCATGATATCAACTGGAGGAAGTTTGTTTCCCTTCTTTGAGTCTGGGAGGCCTATGAACAGATCAATAAACCCACTTCCCCCAACAACTGGCACCGAATCAAAAACCCACTGAGACAATAGGAGGACTCAGAGAATACCTTTAGCCATTCCCTTCTAGAGTTTTCTGTCTCATCTGACACTGTTGCCCAACTGCAGAAAGCTCCTGCTGCCTTGACTTCCCCTTATGCTTCTCCTGCTACCCTCTGAGCTCTGCTCTCATTACTCTCTATTGGTTTTTGTCTCTCTTCAATCCATGTTTATTTTTCTTGGGTTTCATTCATCAACTTCCCTTGTTTCTCACAGTGTTGTTTTCCCTAGGAGCTCATATGGGCCCATGGCTTCATTTAGCCATACTGTGTGTTGCCATCTTCTCTTCTTTTCCGTGGTTTTAATATTTTGAGACAGTGTCTCATGTAGCCCAGGTTGGCTCCAAACTTCCTATGTAGTTGAGATAGACCTTACTCTCCTAGACCTCCCACTTCCACTTCCTAAGTGTCAAGGTTTCACTGTGAGGACTACACCTAGCATCATGGTGCTGAGACTCAGACTCAGGACCTCCTGCATGTTAGGCAGACCCTCTGCCACATCCCCAGCCTGTTTCCCTCTCACCTCCACTTAAACCAGACATCTCACTGCCCCAAAGATATCTTTATCTGGAGGGTTTCATCAGAACTAAAAAAAAAAAAATGAGAAATGTACAAAGCAGCTCACCAGTGTAGCCTATCAGTATAGCCATCAAAAGAGTATATTTAGTTTCTCTTCCTTAGACACAAGAACTCACTGAACGGTCCCATTTTCCACCTGGTTAAACACTGCTACTTTCCAGTCCTCTCCATTCAATCCCCTTCAAATGCCACCACCTTAAATCTCTGTTGGTTGCATTCACATGCCAACTCCTTGCACTCCTGCAACTGCAGAGGGTTGTAAGACTCTAATTATTGACCTCTTGACCCACATGCAGGGGGGGTTGTAGACTGTCCCTGGCAACATACATATATCTTTGGGGATTAAATCCTCATTAGGTTATCACTCTTATTTTCTTTCTGCTCATCGTACATACTTCACACAGTAGCTAAGTAAATTGTTGCTCCTTCAACTCCCTATGATGTCGTACATGTTGCTGAGGTTGACCTTAATCTACTAGACCTCCTGCTTCCACTGCCTAGGTGTGAAGGAGGACTACACCTAGTTCACATGCTGCTGAGGCTCAAACTCAGCACTCGTCCCTATTGTCATTACTTCAAAGTCTTTGGTTGGTTAGCAAGTCATTTTGGCTTCTCTGGAACCATGCCTGGACTTCATATGCTCTCCTTAACAGTAGATAAGAGTCAGATCCTACCAGCTGGCCCCCTTTTTATCCTCTTGGGGCTGATCTCCAGGAATAGACCTATGATATGATAGTCTGTGAGTTTCATTCTATTGAGAGTGATGCTTGATCTAAATCCAGGCCAGAAACCTGGAGAACATCTTTCAAGGGTTTATTTGGAGACTGTTGACTTGTGAGAAAGCAAAAAGAAAAGTACAATTTGATTTCCTTTTTTTTTATTTTTAAAAAAACTCACGGGTATTTCATTTTTCACAGTAGGATGCTCCTTAGTATTCTTTGTAAGATTCTTCTTTCTCAGGGGGTGGCTTAGCTGAGCTAGGTGGCTCTCCAGTAAACTGTGGGGCCAGACCTTCATTTGCATACAAAATCAGAACTGTCTGTCTGTGCTAGTCTTCCCAGGAGGCAGCTTACTATGGAGAAGGTTCAGGTTACCAGGTTAAACGTGAAAGGCAATTTCTGCAATGGGTGGGCACATGGCTGCTCAAAACAACACAATTACTGATCCCCATTTGCCTCATTGAGTCAATAGGCTTTATGCCCTCCTCAGCCACTCATTCCTGTTTCGTTTATTGAGCACTTACTATATAGCAGGTTTAATATGGGTCGCTGTCTTAGTTTAGTTACCCCTAGAAGCAGGTTCTATAGACAAGGTCTAACCCTAGACAGTTGATTAAGAATACCTAGAAGACACACATGAGGAATCAGGGAGGGAAGAAAAGCCAATGGCAGGCACTTTAATGAGCAGGTTAGTGCTCTGAGCACTGGGGCAGAATCTCCCTAAGGACACTCAAGGCACCATGTAGAACATGCTGAGAATCCTCTCAACAGAAGACAGCAAGCCTGGGGCATCAATCTACTGACTCTCATCCCTAAGGACATTAACTCTTTTGGCCCCAGAGGTATTAACTCCACTGCACTTCAGAATTATGTCTACTTGAAGCTAAGCTCCTAAGGTTCTGGAAAGCCCTGAGGCACAGAAGCTGTGAGAGGCAATCTGTTGAGGTTGGAAGTTGTCAGTGTGTTCTCAACCACCACTTGGGATTTTAGTTAACTCTGGTGGGCTAAGGAGGTATGAGCTCTGGTTATGCCAATAGAGCATCCACAGGGTCCGCAGCAGATGGAAAGATGAATTAGTCACAGTGGCTCTGCACTTAGAGAAGTCAGTTTCACATGGGGGAAGACAAAGCATCCAAGAACCTCCCCGTCAGGCAGCAGGTAGGCTAAGCCCTGGTTCTGAGTTACTCACAGCCTGTATGGGGCCTGGAATTGAAACTGAGTTGGGCAAGGTTGGAGATGAGCGGACATCTTCCCAGGGCTTTGAGCTGATGCTCAAAAGATGTACATTTTTATGCACAGGAAAGAGACCAATAGACTTTTAGGAACACAGACAGTGAGCTCTGAGCATGCAAGGAATGTATAGTACAGTACAAGCTGTCTGGTGTAGCCAAAGCATTGGCTAGATTGTGCAGAAGGGTGGCCTACCCCAAGAAAGCATCTCCATCTTAGTCCCTAGGAGGCAATGAGGGTTCATCAGTGTCTCAACAGTGACATGTTTATAAAGCTCACTCAGCATAGTTTGCAAGGAAGGTTGGATGGTGTGTGGTAAAATTGGAGCCCAAGGATCATGATTAGGAGGTATGCCAGTCAGTCACTGGTCACGAAACAGATGGCACTCTCAAAAGAAGTGGAAGGGTTCCCAGACATCAGAGAGTCCCATGGTGTGAAGAAAGCATCACTGAGCAGGACCTGGGTCCTTGAGTAGAGGAAAGCAGCGGGAAGCAACTTCAGCCTACACAGGAACAAACACCCTGACCTTTCTGCCTTTCCACTCTCAGCTCCTGCCAGAAATTCTCATTGGTTAAATTTACTCAGAAGCCAGATGGCAGGGCTTCCCAGTTGATACATCCCACAGAGGCAGGGCTTTCTGGATCTCAGAGCAGGGTAGTGAAACATAAAAGTCTGGGAGGGGGAGAGCTGCTGTGATTGGCAAGGCCAGAGATGACAGCACATGAATTCTGTGTTCAGACCAAGGAATTGGAAGAGCCTGAGGCCGTATCTGATTAAGATGAGGAGTGATCCGAAATCATGCTTAAACATCATTGGAGGATAGTTCTTAGGTATTTGTCGTATTCTAATGAGCAAATATTTTTGAGAGGGTTTCTTCGTTCATCTTCTGTGACAATAATAGCACATCGTATATGGGTAATTTTACACACACACACACACACACACACACACATACTATGTATTTCACAATTGTGGAGGCTAGAAGTCCAAGAATGAGTGACTATATCTGGAAAGGACCTCATACTATAGTCCCTGGCAGCAAATGGAAGGGCAAGCAGGTTTATGCAGATGAGATGAGACATGCTGGAGAGATGGCTCAGCAGTTAAGAATATGTATTGCTCTTGGAAAACATCCAAGTTTGGTCCCCAGCAACTTGGATAGTTACAGACAGTTACCAGGAGACTCACAAGTTCCTGGTAACTGTCTGTAACTACAGCTCTCAGGGTCTGAAGCCATCTTCTGGCCTCCTCAGATGCCTGTTCTCAGGTGCACATACCCACACAGAGACACATATACATGCACATAATTAAAACCAAAATAATTTTTTTTAATACGTGAAGGACAACCTTGGTGCATGGCAACTGGCTCTTGCAGTAACTCATTAAGCCAGGATGGCTGTTACTTCTTAAAGACCCCACTTCCAAATACCTTCCTATTACAACTCAAATCTCAACATGGATTTTCAAGGGATGATACTCTAAGAAGCATAGAAAAGCTTCATCTGTCATCAGCTTTTAACTTCACCATTAAATAGATTGTTGGTGAAAAACAAGGGCAAATCTTGAGTGATTCTTTGGGGTGTAGAGATAGGGACAGGAAGGATGCTGTAGTCAAGGAACCACTAGAGGAGAGGGCACAGACAACTGCGGGGACAAATGCTAAGAAAAGAAAGTGTTGCTTTTTTTTCCCCTATGGATACTAGAGAGAAGTTTCCAAAAGCCCATGCCATTCTCAGTTAGGAATCTCTATCTTATACTTGTGGATACTAGATAGAAAAATTTAGCCTTGGCTGCCTATGCCAAGGCCTGATCATATCCAAAAGTTTAAAGGATTAGCTTCATATAAATGTTGCTGTTGTGTATTCACAGTACTTCCTGCTATATATAAACATTACATAAAGACAGCTTCCCAAAATGAATGACTTAAGCTAAAGTACATTCATGGCTACATGGTCCTAGAGGCCAAGAACCCCCAATCAGGGTATTGACAAGGCCATGTAGCCTCTGGAGGTAATAGGGACAATCATTCTAAGCCACTTTCCTGGTGTCTAATAGTTCTTTGGCTTCTGATAATAATTTACTGTGTGGATGTAATTGGTGTCTGACTTCACCCCCAATGATTTTCTGGTTGTGTGCATGCTAATATATATGTAGGTGTGTGTGTGTGTGTGTGTGTGTCCATGTATGTGGAAACCAGAGGATAGCTGCAATGATCATTTTTTTTTTCTGGCACTTTCCACCTTATCGTCTAAGACAAGTTCTTTCATTGGTCCAAAAGTCACCAAGTAGGCTCAGCTGGCTGAAGAGGCCTAGGAATCTGCCTGTCTTTGATTACTCATGCTGAGTTTACATGTATATATACCACTATGCCCAGCTTTTTATGAGTAAATTCCTCATGTTTTAAAGGTGTAGTGAATGAGAATGGCCCTTGTAGAATCACTATTTGAATGCTTAGTGCCCCGTTGATGAAACTCTTTGAGAAGGAGGTAGAGGGATGACTTTGTTGGAGGAGGCATGTCACTGGGGGCAGCAGGCTTTAAAGTCTCAAAAAGCCCACACCATTCTCAATTAGCTCTCTCATCTTGTGCTTGCAGATCAAGATTTAAGCTCTGAGCTACTGCAGCAGCATCATGCCTGTCTGCTCGGTGCCATGCTCCCTGACACCAGAGTCTCCAACTCTAACCCTCTACAACAGAGAGCCCCAAATTAAATGCTTTCTGTTATTATTTGTGTTGGTTGTGGTGTTTCATCACAGCAATAAGAAAGTAGCTAAGACATAAGGCAAATATGTCTTAGCTCTCTCCCCAGTCCGAAATCTTCTTTTATAATAATATCAGTCTTGTTGGATTAGAGCCCATAGTAATGAATTTGACTTGATCATCTAAAAACTCTTTGCTTCAAATAAGACCACGTTTTTAAGAAATTCAAGATGAGAATATATTTGGGGCAGGGAATATAGTACTATTCAGTTTACAGTACTTCCCAGTACTCACGTGGAAGAGATGTGGTCTTTTCCTTCTTAGATCAATCTTTGCATGGGCCCAGAGTTAGAGTTGAAAGCCCCATAGTGATTTAAGTAATTAGCAGAATGCCCCTCCCAAATATGCAGAGTATAGAGCAGATACCAGCCCACAGAGAGAAGAGTCCTTCCTCAACAGTCTTAAGGGAATTTTAAAAATAGACATAAAATGATGGCCTACAGATTCACCATCAAACTTGGGATACCTGGAAATCACCATGGTGATACAGTAAATGAAAAACTACCAGACTCAAATAAATATATGAGTTTAAGTCCTCATTAAAGTACACCCAAGATTAAGGTGCCATCATTAGCTTGGGGGTGACCTAGGGGCCAGAATGAGAGGGATAGGATTATTCACAAGGGAAAAAATTAAAGGAACCTGTTACTGCAGTGAGTGCTGTCTTGCATGAATGAGGTATCTAAGAGCCATGGGTGGAATATAAACCATGTCTCAGTATCCATCCTGAGGTTTTAGAGGCTAGGGAGATGGCTCAGTCAGTAAAGCACTTGGCATGCAAGCATGAAGACCTCAAATTGGGTCCCCAGCAGGCACATTTAAAAAAAAAAAAAAAGCAGTATGCATCTGTAATCCCAGAACCTGCAGGAGCCATTGCAGAGGACAGATCTCTGGATCTCACCAGTCATCCAGCCTGGCCAGATTCACATTAGAGGCTTTGTCTCAAAAAACAGTAAGGTAGAGAGTGACTGAGGAAGACATTGAACCTTTGGCCTCTATACACATGCTCACTCACGTGCACAAGTGAATACATCCATACACACACACACACACCAGCAGCAGCAGCAGTAGCAGCAGCAAGGCATTATTCTATCATTCCTGCTTTCCAATGGCTCAAGAGCAGGGTCCGTGAGAAGGGTGCAAGATGAGAACTGACTGATTGCAGTTAATTTGTAGGGTGAGTACAGGGGTATGAACAAACCACTCAGAGCTCCTAATGGCCCCAGGTGTGGTACTTGAAACCCACCATAAAGCCTATGAAGTACCTAATACATTTCTCTCTGTGACAGAGACAGTAGGTTTTCCCTTGGGGGAGGGATGTTTAAAAACATCCTCAAATTGATAAATTAGTAAATGGCTTATCCAGGATCTGAACCTGTTGTTAAATGATTTTAAGCCAGTTTTCTTTAACCACAAAATTTGATACTGCCTGCCTAATACGTTTGCTCTTATCTTACTCTTAAAAGACGGAGTTGGGTCCCAAGCTAATGTTAACATATAGCAGAGCAGAGACACACTGTGACTCTGGCACAAAGTAGTGATGCCAGCCTCCTGAATAAAGTTTAGTTCTTTCAGAGTTTCCTTGTTTTAACGTGAGGCAGGTGGCAGGAAAAGGTCTCTGCCTAAAGCTTCTACTTCCTACTGGAAGCATGGTTGAAAGTCCAGATAGAACCCGGTGGCAGTGGCAGCCATGCCCAAGTGCCATTGGGCGCTAATGTAGTTCCCCAGTTTCTGTGAGCTCTCCCTTTTCCAGAATTACTGAAGCCTGTCCCTTCCCAGCTGTTCACAAGGCCTGGGGCGACAGGGAGACCCAGCCGCTTAAGTCTTCCTGTCACCTACCGCTGCGACGAGATTCTCCCCTGGTTGGCTTGGAGTGACAGTGATAGATTAAACGCACCAATTAAATTAGATCCTATTTTAAAGAGCTTGAGCTGGATTTACTTTTAATTATAGTGCTGTGCTCACTGATGAGGTATTGTCGAGGACTTAACAATTGGTTGATTGTGCATCGGAGTATTCCAAGAGCAGGCGAAGGCTTTCTTTCTAAGGAGCTTCTTGGAATACAACAGGAAGGAGGAAGGAGGCAGGGGGAGGGGTGTGATGTCCTGTCTCCACTGAGAACACATCTCTCTTCTCCTTGTTTTCTGCTTTATGAGTCCCAAGCTATTTGGAGATTTAATGAGCACAGCATGGAGGAGAGAAATGGGCCAGGCCTCAGAGTTGGCTGGCTTGGGGATCCTTCCCACCTCTGTGCCACTTTGCTGTGATACTCCCTAGGCTCAGGTAGGGAATCTGGCCAGTCAGAGCTGGAGTTTCCTGTCAGTGATTCACTGCTTCATTAATCCACTCAGTATTTATCAAGGTTCTGGAAAGTACCAACGTTGTTTTAGGCACTAAGGATAGAGTGATAAATCAGAAGTCCTTCTCCTCATAGGTGCGTGCTCTAGTGGAGGGAGTGAAGGGCAGAAATAAGCAGAGCAGTTCAACGGCAGCAAGAGTAAGGATTACAGGGGAAAGAAAATGAGGGGAAGAAGGTTATGTTTTCACAGTGGTTGGGGGAGGCCAGCAGGAGGGGGCCACTGAGTTCCTCCTAGAAGCAAATGAGGAACTGAGTCACGTGATTATCTGGAGGAAGAGAAAAGTGAAACTAAAACCCTGCCCTGGTCAGAAAAGATCCCTGTCACCTGCTTTAGCTGCCTTGCTACCAAGCAAACCTGATTCACATGACCTCTTATTTCTGCCGAAGGTGCTGGCCCACATGTATCTCTGACTCAATAGACAATTTAGTAGGCATTTACTAATATGCAGGAGGGATGTGGGCTGTAGCCACCTTAAAGAACACATCTTTTGGTACCCAAGTCTCTGTTAAAATGAAAACAAAGAAAGGTTGAAATGAAAAAAGTCTATAACACACACACACACACACACACACACACACACACACACACACACACACACACACTTGAAAGTACTTTGGAAAATGAATCCAAACTCATGCATCTTTTACTTAAGATCAGATGAATTCAAGTGAACTTCTGAAAAGCTCCACACCATAGATTGTCTTCTGTAGAATGTAAGAAGGCATTGTACTAATCCCTTTGACACTGTGCACTTAAGTAAGGGGTTGAGTAAGCAAGACTTTGAAACTTATGCAATAATGAAAAAAAGATATTGAAAAGGCTAGTGTAGATGTACTCTCAGCCTTAACTCTTGAGCAGAAGAAAATTTCCAGAAACTTTGTCATAGGCTTAGAAGTTGCTGGCCTTTGGCTATGGTGGTAGAGTTTGAGCTTCCAGAAGCACACATGGTTTATTTGGGAAGTAGTCCCAGAAAACATTAGTAGGAGCATGCAGAGGAAAGGCAGGGCTTTGACAACGCATTTGCTACTGGTAGCCCCAAGAGCCAATCCTGCTGGGATCACCTGAGGCTCAGAGAGGCTGATGGTCAGTGGCTCAGCACCTCTCTACTGAGTTAAGAATAGCATTACAGCATGGCACTCTGGCCTTCAGCAAGAGCACTGGCACACTTCACTTCTTAAGAAAGCCCTGAGGCAAAGGAGTAGAGGATTTTGGCTAGAAGTTGAATAATGTCTTAGCTTCCTGTCACTACAACAGCAGACCTGAATGGACTTGAGAGATGACTCAAAAAAAAAAAAAAAGTTAAAGCACTTGCCCAGCAAACAGAAACCCTGGAGTTTGGATTCCCCCAAACCCACAAGGGTGCTGGGTGGCCATGGCTGTCATTGTAGGTAATCCCAGCCTCAGAAGGCAGAGACAAGGAATCTCTGGAACAAGCTGACTAGTGAGACTAACCCTATCAGTGAGATCTGAGTATGACTGAGAGATCCTACCTCAAAGGGCAAGACAGTCAATTATCATTCACTTGCATCAACATCAGGCTTTCTGCATTCGTATCCACACATGCACCTACACATATGTGAATATGTATGCAGACACATATGCATAAAAAGAAAAAAACAAAGACTGTTTATGAAATAAAGAGAGTGTGCTGCGGAATTTTGGTCAACTTGACACAGGCTAGAGGCATTAGGGAAGAGGCAACCTCAATTGATGAATCACTGCCATCAGATTGGCCTGTGGGCATATCTGTTGGCAGTTTTCTGAATGACAGTTTATGTGGTAGGGTTCATCCTACTGTGGGCATGTGGGAGTGGGCTGTATAAGCAAGCAAACTAAGGAAGGCATGGAAAGGAAGCCAGTAAACCATATTCCTCCATAGTTCTGTGTAGCAAGAAGTTTTCTGATCCATCTGGGCCTGCAGTCCGGTGGAATCTCTTCCACCTGAGGTTCCGCAGCTGCTTATAAAACAATTATTCAGAGGCTTATCTTAATTACAAACTATTTGGCCTATGGCTCAGGCTCGTTATCAATTAGCTCTTATAACTTAACTCAACCCATTTTTATTAATGGATTGTATTGCCACATTCTATTACATCTTGCTTCTTTGGGCGGCAGCTTGCAGGGTCTCCCCTGACTCTGCCCTTCTTAGTCTTTATCTCTGCTTGGATTTCCCACTAGCCTCTATCTAAGCTGCCTTGCCATAGGCCAAAACAGACTCTTTATTAACAAATGGTAATAAAGCGTATTCACTGCATACAGAAAGACATCCCACATCTGTTCTCTGTTTCAGTTCCTACCTCCAGGCTTCTGTCTTGACTTCTGTCAGTGACAGACTGTGAGCTACAAGTTGAAATGAACCATTTCTTCTTCAAATTGCCACTAGTCATGGTGTTTATCACTATAATAGAAAGCAAACTAGGGCAGAGAGCTTTATTTGGACTGATGGTTTGTGTCTAAAATTGGGCAACCCCATTGGTTTGGCCAACTGTAAGGGAAGCAGATACGTGTCTCCAATTGAGACTCATAGGGAAAGAGACTGGCATGCCCTTTGAGGGAATGATCCCAATAACATGATAAAACCCCTTTAGGCCTCACCTCTTAAAAGTGCAAGACACCTTCCAATATCTCCACCCTAGAAATCAAGCTTTTTGCCTTTGAACCTTAAAAGGCATTCTTCCAAACTATTGCAAAAGGCATTCACTATTAGGTCTCAAATAGCTAACTGAGGTGCCTATTAACATATCAAAGCAGATGCTGGCCACCAGATTTTCCTAGCATCCCTCAGCCCCTACTTGTTACAGCACCCTCCTGGCCAGCAGTGGCCCCAAACATAAACTTCTCCAGCCCAGGGGTTAGCCTGGACTTTCCCTTCCCCTAGCTTCTTTGATTCCTATATAGCCCAGGCATTTTGGTTGTGTGTCCCTTTTGGCATCTTGGTCTCTACTTTTGATCTCCTTGCTCTTTCCTCCTCCCTCGTCATTTTTTAATAAAGTGAGAAGGGTAAGAGCATATGAGTAGGACACTGAGAGCATCTTCAGTCCCTACAACAAGGAACCAGTCCTGTCCTTCCAGGCAATAGGTCTTAAACCTTGGCCTCAGATGCACACCAGAGAAGTCTACCCATCAGCAGCAGGTGGCAGCTTTGCTCTTTAACCTGAGGTCTGTGTGTGTGCTCAGGTCCCACACAGCTGTAGTAAAGAAGAGAACTGAGAAGGCCAGTTGAGGGTTGAAAAAGAGCTTTGGACCCCAGAGAATTGGTTTTCAGGAAAGGCACCATGTGCTCAACTCCCCAAATGAGCTTGGCAGATGGGAATGTCTCTGTGTGATGCCCCTGCAGAGGATGCCACTCTGACTGACAAGAGAATGGCTGGCACTATTACCATGGCAACCAATAAAAGCCCACCCAAAGACCCTTCTACTGTCAGAAAAGATGGAGCACAAACCAGAACTCAGCAACTCCACCTCCACAGAAGGTAACTGAAGCCAAAGGGAGGTGCTTTTTCTTACTCTGGACATTGTAAATATGACCCATAGCCTATGCATGTACTCACACAAATGCTCAAGTAACACACACACACACACACACACACACACACACACACACACACACACACCACCTGAAGCTGGTTGGGCCTGGGCAAACAACTGTCACAATGTTGTGCCGACTTGCTGGGTAAGCAGGAACAAGTGGGTGTCTCTGTTTTCCCCTGCATGTAATGATTCAGATGGTACCAGTTCCATGGCCTCCACCGTGGGAGGAGGCAAGAGCTGATGCAAGAACGTCTGGAAGGCATTTGGAGCATCTTGAAAGAAGTCGTTAAAAATTCCTGTTCTGAAATCTGAATGTCTTCCTTTCCTTCTCACTGGAAACCTTTGGTCTTTCCAATCAGCAGCTCTTCTGAGACCACAAAGCATCCATCCAGAGCCACTGACCACAAAGTAAAGGTAAAAATAAAATGAGAATTCAAAAGATTTCCTAACTTGCGGCCAGATTCCAGTTTGGATTTTCAAAGTGTCCTCTCTGGTCAGCTTCCTGCGCTGAACCCCTGCACCCCCACCCCCCACCAAGGCTCACTTAGCTCTCAGAGCCTGTGTATTCCTAGCCATTAGAGACTGAAAACAGGAAATGAAGGGGACTGTAGGGGGATGGGAAAGCTTAAAACAACTTCAGAGAACAAGCTGATGAAGTCATAGATCGTATCGCCCTGCCTTTTCCATGTCGGGTTTCTTTAAAGATAAGGTAGTGACTCAAAATGTGCTGCCTTTTTTTTTCCCAAGATGGAGCAGAGGAGGATTTCTTTAATATCCTCTTCCCTCCCAGTGTTTCCAAAGATAACCAGATGAGAGAAGCGACTCGATCCACGTGCATGTAAAATGCGATTACAGGACAATTTCCTCATCTCAGTCCCTGAGGGCTGAGGGTGGAGGGGGAGGCGGGTGGAGGCCGGAGATGGAGAGGAGACTGGTAGCCACTAGGTCTTGCATTGTTGATGAGGTTATTTTGTTAAGGCCCTGCTCAGGCTAACGGAGATGTTGTTTGTGGCCAATGGCTGGTGTGTAGCTAAACAGGACCTAGTGTGTAAATAAATGGGATGTTGTAGCCTGTATCAAGTGAGTATCTGAATGATGGGGCTTGACAGAAGCAGGAAGAACGGGGAAGATGCTACATGTCTGGGTCCTGCCTGTGAGATGTAGGGCAAAGCTATGGAGAATGATAACACGTGGACATATTCTATCATTACAGATGCCCAGGCTGTGCTGGGCTAGGCAGTACTTTGAGATGAAAAGTAGCTTGGAAAGAGTCCAGGGGACCAATGTGGAGGTCCAAGAGGAAAGGCAGCCATCCCAGCAAAGCATTCCACTAGGGCAAATGCAAAAACCCTTTATGCAGTCATTGAAAGGAGCAGATGAATAGAGGGGGCTGGGAGGGCGCCATAAGAGCAAAGATGTAGGAGCACAGGCTAGTGGACTTACAGACCACAATTCAAATTTGATTCTGCCACAGACCTGTTCCCCAAGCCTCAATTTTCTTTCTCACAGAAGTGGCCACTGCACATAGCATAGAATTGATATGGGGCGGGGGATGGGGAGCCCAGAAGTTTGTGTTTTAAAAAGTGCTTGAGGCTGTGAGCTGTGGAAGGGTGCCATAAGGAGGTATTTATGAAGTGCCAGCAAAATGGTACTGGGGGAGGGGGGCCCTGCCAAGTTAAAGGAAATACACAAAAGTAGAGCTAAGCTTATTTATGAAACAGCGTCTCTGGCCTTTTGGTGAACCTAGAGAACAATTTCCATCTGGCAAGACAAAACTGTGGTGAGCAAGAGATTGGGGGCTTATGAACTCTTTCGGGCAGCTCACTTGGAAAAGGGGCCCCTTGCCTCTCATGAGAAGTAGACACCTGGCCTTGGCCCTGCCCCACCCTGCCAAGGGTGATGGATGTGGGTCAGAACCTACAGAGGCCAGGTTTCTTCCCTCTCGAGGCAGTCAGGGATAAGGGAACTTGCAGGAAATTAAGTAAAGAGAAGAGCTATGCGGAGGGGGGACTGGGAGGAGAAGCAGTTGCATAGTATACAACCTGTCTACTGTCCAGAGTCCAAGAGCGAGGATGTGAGAAGGAACAGATTGGAAAAGAGCAGAGACAGGTGACAGGCAGGGTAGCAGAGAATGGAACACGGGACAACTGTCCCAGGCTTATTTTCATGTCCAGCCTAAGAGAACAGGAGGGCTATTGCATTGAAGTTTTTGATTATGCTGCAAAGTGTATTTCCTTGTCTGGAAAAAATGAGCCAAAGGAATAACCTTTAATCCATGGGTGAAGTAGTCAATAAATGCATTTGCTGTCCTCTCCTCAATCCCACCCCTGTGTCCTGCATCTTTCCTTAAGGAAGCAGTTGAAAAGAACCTTTCTAATACCCTTCCCTCTATAGATCCATATCCCAGGGCTGTCACAGGCTCCAAAAGATGGCTTCTGGGTGAAGCATGCTAATGGATTTTCTTGGAGTATCTTGGAGAAGTCTGGGATTTCCACTGGACTCTGAAAACCAGGCTTTTCTGAGTGGGGACAGGAAACACTGTAATGCTTTGAATCCAGCTCACAAATTGTATGTCTCCACTCTTCACGATCTGGAGGCACCCTGGGCTTCAGCCTCATTCATGGTCATTGATCCCTAGCCTTGTCTGTCCATGAAAGATGTTGGAATGCACAGTGACAATCCTTAAATAAGGGACCCAGACTTCTTGACTTCCTAAAAGCTCTTCCAGATAATTTTAGTAAGCAAGGTTGAACATTACTATAGTAAGGACTTAAGTGCCTGAACAGTTCACATCTCCTCTCTGGACATCAGTTTACCTCAGAGAAACAAGAGAGTTGGACTCAGAAATTTGCCTCCTCTACTATTTAGTCTCGCTCAATAAACACCAATGCAGACATGTTCACGAACACATAGGCATTCATCACACATAGGCATTCATCATTCACAAACAGACACAAACACTCTGAAAAAGCTTATGTATTGAGGTGCTTGCCTTCCAGCTGGAAGTGCTGTTATAGAGGTTCTAGATGCTTTAAGAGCTACAGCCTAGCTGGTGGAAGTGAATTACTGGAGATACCTCATTAGGGACTATATCTTGTGTCACTCTTACCCTGGCAACCATGAAATGAGTATAGCTGCTCCTCCATGTCTTTCCACCATTCTGTTCTGCTTCAGTACACCCAGAAGCAGTGGAGCCAGGCAAACATGGACTGAGCCCTGTGAAACTATGTGCCAAAAGAATACTTCCCTGTAAATTATCTCCCAACTATTCATCATGAAGAAGAGAAATGAACACCCAAGCATTTTCTTGCTCTCTTCTAGCAGAGACACATGAGGTGAGACAAGACTTTCCAAGGGGAGACTGAGTTGGAGTTGTCTAGGCTGGTGGGGGAGGCACGCAGAGAAGAAAGAATTGCCAAAACTGTCATTCGATTCTGCCCTTCCTCCACACCCACAGATCGGGGACTGCAAACTATTTCCTGTGAAATTTTTGCTAGTCTGTTGCCTTTTGTGGGTCAAAAGGACCCCTCACTTTCACATGGGGAACAATACTGCCTTCCCAGCCAGGCTCTGAGTAAACCAGTACTATGTCAGAGCCTGGGCTGCATCTGCATTGGTTTAAGCCAGTTAGTTTCCAGCATTCTGACACAATACTAGAACCCTTGGGATGGGAACAACAAAGAGAATAAATAGAATACTCAAAGATTTCTTCTTCTACTGATGGATGAAGGGAGAAAGCTAGGCTACCTCCTACTACCAGGAAGCATGTAACTGTCAGTGGTCCAGCACTGTGGCCTCTAAAATCAATTTTTACTGCCTGGATATCAAAGAGGGGCTCCAGAGTAGAGAAAGGAACTACTAGGGAGTCTTTCAGAAGGGATGTTTGCATTTGAGCCACAGTGTATAGTGGTGATTGAATATAATAGCATCTCAGGGCCAAAATTGCCAGTCCTTTCCTGAGTGCCTATCATAAGCATTTGTTGAATGAATAAATGAATTCTAGAGGAGAGAGCTAAAAGCAGCTTAGAGCAAAGCCAGTGAGTGGGTCACCATGTGACAATCCATGAGTAACCACAGGAAGTGGAAGCAAGTCATTGGCTATAGAGAGAGAGCCATCTGAGCTGAGAGGAGCAAACTGTACCTTAATGGATGAGTGGGTGGAGTATAGCCATGACTCAACAAGAGACATGGAGGTAAGGCCAGAGTAAGTTCATATAAGGCACACTTCAAAGCCCAGTTCTATAAATTTCTCCAAATGGACCAGAGAAAAGACTGCTCTTGACACTGTTTCTGAGGGCCTTTTCTGGTTCCCATCATCTTTGTTCTTTGACAATTTCATGTTTGTATAGAATTCAGTCTTTTCTTATTCATCCTCCAGCACAGTGAGGGACAAAATATATTATTTGACAACTAGTTTGAAATATATCTCTGTCAATGTTCAACTTACTTTTATTGCAGTCTTCAGTCTTAACATATCTTCCCTAGCACCTGCTACTTCCCTTTTCTGTCTGCCTTTATCCTACAAGTCAAAGCACAATCTGAGACCACTTGGTCAAGGAGTCTGAAAATCCAAGAAACTCTCTTCTAGTTATGGTCTGTTTCCCATTACTCAACAAATAGTTTTCAAATGCTCTAAGAAACGTGTTCCAGATACTCAGCTTTGGAGTAGCCAAATGGATCTATGTCCATTGAGGGCAAAATAGAAGAAACACAGTATATACATAAGGAGAAACAGCATGGATCTCTCTCACACATATTATACCAAGTAAAAGAAACCAGATATCAAAGAGTCCAAGGGCATCTATTGTTTCACATGTTTCAGAAGCAGACAGAGGGGAAATGTGGTGTTAGGAGTTCTAGGGGGTCTCTAAGTAGATAGCTCTTTACCTGAGTGCTGCTTGCTTTGTAGTAATTCTCTAAGCTAGCCATTCATGGACTATGCATCTTTATGTGTTTATGTGAGTTTTCTGTGTGTGTGTGTGTGTGTGTGTGTGTGTCTGTGTGTGTGTGTGTATCTGTGTGTGTGTGTGTTTGTATAGTCAATAATACCATTACCCAGAAGAAAGGAAAATGCAGGAATGGCCTTGCCTAAGACATGCTGCAGGGGAAATGTTGCAATGGCCTGGTCTAAGACGTGCTGTAGGAACCAAGAAAACAACTCAGGAGTTTCAGGAGTTCCAATTGCCTGCAGTGTTCTAAAACTCAGAAAGCCAAGATCACTCAATACACTTTATTTAGTATGTGGGTCTGGGGAGTAGTGTACGTGTTTTCATGCATGTTCGTGTGTGTGTGTGTGTGTGTGTGTGTGTGTGTGTGTGTGTGTGTGTACACCTATGTGCATGTATGTGGAGACCAGATGTCAATGTTGGGTGTTTTCCTGAGTTACTCTCTAGATAGAAGTATTTGAGACAGAGTCTCTCATTGACCTTGAGTCATTCATTAATGTAGGCTAGCAGGCCAGACCTCCAAAACTTCTTCAACATAAGGATAACAGACATGCACTGAGCTTTCCCTCTAACCCCTAAACCTACTTTTGAAAACCTCAGTTACAGTAGATATACAGTACTGACCCCAGGGTCGGGTCGACTGAAGTGTCCAACTCAACTCAGCATTGCAGCCCCCTCTTTTCCTTTCCATGGACCAACACTGGGTCCTTGATTGCATCCTGACTCTAATTATGCCTCAGTCCATCATGGTGCTTTAAAACCATCCAGCTCCCTCAAAGAGAAGAGTCAAAGTTACAATCACCATTCTTTTTTTTTTTTTTTTTTTTTTTTTTTTTTTTTTTTTTTTTTTGCCATCTCTCGCTCCAAGTGGACATTTGCCATGCTTCCACTAAAGAATATCAAGTTCTTCCTCTTTGATCTTCAGCAACAGACAATCTTTGCTGAGTCCTCTACGCCGCATAGGGTCCTATTTATCTCAAAGCCACAAAACTAAAATGTCTGGCTTCAGTGATGATTTCCTCACAGACAAAAATATCTGCTCCCCGGGGATATTAGGCCATCTCTGCTAGACATGAAGCAGCTGCTAACTCTTAAAGATTTCACCATCTTCATCCCTGGATGCTGACAGCATAACTCTCTGCTTCCATCCTTGACAAGGCAGCATTTCCACTACAAATATCATCTTACGTGCTTCTTTGTTCCCACTTGTAGACCATTAATTGCCTGATCTTCTTCACCATGTTAATGAAGTTAAACAAATGAATGATGAGTGAATCTACAATCACTCCATATCTCTGATGCTCACAATTTCTAGAGGTATGACAGGAGTAGATACCCACTTTTGCTGAAGAATTTGAATAGTAGAGGCAAGGTGAGAGAAGCAGTTAAGGGAAGAAGAGATGCAAAAGAAAGAAGATATGTATAGAAACAAGATTGGGAAAGGAACAGGAAGGAAAAAGTCAAGAAGAGATGGAGGAAGAAGTTGAGGAGAGAAAAAGGAGAGATAGGAAATGGGAAAGTAAAGAGAAAGCTGGAGATAAATGGAATAGGCAAAGAAGGTGATGGCTGTTGTGAATTAAAAGTCAGCCAAGAGCATCCAGTTCATATGCTTCTCTTGTAGTTATCCTTAAACAGTGATTCTTGTGTAACCCACAAGATTACAAAACCTTGGTAGCAAGCCAAATTCCATCACTCAAGTGAAACATGTCCCACATGCAGGAGCAGGGCCATGTAAGTCCAAGGTTTTATTATCCAGTCGAAAGATACTACAACCCAAGTGATCAGATTTTGAAGACAGGAAAATTGCAGACTCAGCCATCGAGCACACTCCCTACTGTTCTCCCTCACCACACCAACATAGATCTTTGAGCTGCTCTTCTGCATTTTTTTGTTCTTCACCAAACCACTATCTTCCTTGCCTTTCCTGAACCTATATCCCCAAATATTTCATAAATGCTTGGATAGAGGGCCAGGTCCCTTGTCCTGTTGTAAACCTCATTACTCACTTCCTACCAACAGTCTCTTTCCAGCCAAGAACTAGATAGGATATGAGTAGTCTATTGGCAAGAACAGAGCTGCCAGTTAGTAATTTAGGTCAAGCTAACTCTAGTGTCACAGAGTTATTTCTTTTTCAGGAAAAGTCCAGTTTAAGGCAGGTATTTGTTACTTTGAACAACTATAACCGAAGTATCCAAGGAAACAATTTAAGAGAAAAAGGATAATTTTGGGCTCACAATTTCAAAAGTTTGAGTTTATAGTGGTTTGACCTCTGTAGTAAGACAGATTTGTTGAGTAGAGAAAATTGGTTCAAATCAGTTGCCAAGGCATCAACACACTAACTTATGAGTCAACCCGGAGTTGACTGAGGGCCTAACAACAGGCACTACCCAGAGTGCCTGATTGTGCAGAGTCTGCCTAGAAACAGTTGCTGTCAAATATTCTGAAGGTGCCCAGCTAATGAGAGATGGCAATGCAATATCACCAAATTGTGCCTAGCCAATGAGGGAGAGTCTGGGTGCTGGGAGGAGGGTATATTAGGCTCTTCCTATTGCTAAACAAATGAGTTTTGCTGTTTGCTTTTCACCTGACTCCTGGGGTTTGTGTCATTGACTCTGAATCTTCTTAACCTCCCTCTCAAGGGAGCTGTTAGGACCCTGGACAACAGCAGCAGAGCCCATGCATTTGAGAAGAACTTCATGGTGTCATGAATATGTGATGGAAGGAGCTCTGAAACTCATGACAACTAGAAGGCAGAGAAGGGGAAAGGTACTAGGAGCCCCATATAACCTTTAAAGACCCCCCCCCAATAACCTAGTTCCTCCACCAAGAGCCTAACTCCCAAAGATTCCAGGATCTCTCAAAGTAACATCACCAACCAGTTGGGGACCAAACAGTCAATACATGAGCCTTTGGGAGTGGGGCATTTCAGATTCAAACCATATATGGTAGAAGAAGGGACTTAGCTTTAAAGTAGTCATTGAGAGTTCCAAATCAGTAGAAATCTCTGTTGCTTTAACAGCAAAAATTCTGATTTCATTGATTGAGCATGAGCTATGGGCATACAATTTTGTTTTAGGGTTCCCTGGCATGCCTAGTGGGCAACTGTAGTAGAACAGGCCCATAGGATCAAGGAAATTGGCTTAAAGCAGTTGCCAGAGCATATACATATGAACTTCTTTATGAACCAACCTGGAGTCTACCTGAGGGACTAAAACAGCCACTGTCCAACATTCCTGATTTTTTTGGAATCTGCCTAGCAACAGGCATTGCCATGAGTTCCATTGGGAATCTGCCTAGCAACATAGGTTGTCAGATATCCTGATCCTGCCCAGTCAATGAGGGACAGTCATGTGATATCACCAGATTTTGACACTGCCTGGGTGCTGGGAGGACAGTATATAAGGCTCCTCCCATTTTTGCATAAATGAATTAGTCCTTTTCAACTGACACCCAGGGTCTGTGTCATTGACTCTGTGCCTTTTCATTCCCTTCCCCGAGGAAACTGTTAGGACCCAGCAACAGGCAACCGTGCTAAGAATAATTTTTCTTCCCACATCACTATATACATTAAATTTCAACCAGCAGGGATGAGCAATGGAAGAAACAGATACAAAGACCATGTGGAAAGTAAGTATCAGCCAAACCTGGAAGTACTTTGCATCACATTTGACTATATCTAATCAGCCACAAGTTAGTTAAATGGTCATACTTTACCCCAAGAGCAGTTGGGAAATGTAGTCCAGGTGAGTGTTCAGGACTAAAGTAAAATGTGTTAGAGGGATAGTTAGCTAGTATCTGTATATTTAGGACTATTTCAGTCTCTGAAATAGAATCCTAAACTTTGATAACCTTAACCCTTGATGAAGTATCTCATTTTTATTATTTATTATTAAATGACAGATAATCTTGTATGTTTATGGGACACAATGTGATGTTTTGATCTATGTCTATAGTATAAAAGTCAATCAAGCTAATTAACATATCTATCAACTTGCCAATTTATCATTTTTTGTGATGAGAATATCAACCATCTCTTTTAATAATTTTGAAATATACAAAGCTTTTATTAACTGGAGTCATGATGCAATGTGACAGTTCACCAAAAGCTATTTCTTTAGTAGGACTAAAAGTTTGTACCCTTTGATCAATATCTTTTTATTCCCTATACCCTCTTCCTAGCATTTAGTAACTGTCTCTTCTCTCTTTCTATAAGATTGACCTTTAAAGATTTCACATATACATAGAATTTTCTTAATTAAAAAGGACAGGGAATCTGAGGAAGTGAAATTTAGAAGCCCCTGGTTATAGCATGTTTCTCTATTGAGACTTTCCTACTGGTAGATTATTAATGGTGTTATGTTCAGTCAATCTTAAGATGACATGGTGTGTAGCTATAAAACTGATGGGGTATTTGATGAGACATAGCAGAACTAAGAAAGAAGAGTTACCTAGAACATATTAGAGACAACACTGCTTTGCAGAACAACGCCCAGGAAAGAAGGAGAAACAATTTGAAAAATAGGAAGCAAGAATGGGAAAGGCCAAGACTTCTTTGAGAGCTTTCTAGTCTTTTAGTGAGACAATTAAAATGTGCACAGGTTCATAGAAAGAAATGTCAACTGAATGGATTAAAGGATGTGACAGACAATCTTGTTGTGATGATTATGACAGAAAGTGTACAGGCCTAAGGAAAGAAAAGCTATAGTGTGATTCTGTGTGCAAGGTGGCCCACTTTAAGGTGTAAACCCTCGTTATGTTTTTCCAGAACTCCAATGAGGAAGGAAACTAAAGGCAATCTGACAGCTTCTGCAATTGACCACTGAGCCAAGTCAGGCCCTGACTAGACAGCCTTGGTTTGGGTTTGCTGTAATTCAGAGAGATTCAGTGATAGCCAGGATCTGGAGAACTCTGGGAGCTGTTAGGACCCTGGACAACAGCAGCAGAGCCCATGCATTTGAGAAGAACTTCATGGTGTCATGAATATGTGGTGGAAGGAGCTCTGAAACTCATAAAGACTTACTTTAAAGGCGGGCCTTAGCTGGGGCAAATATCTTTATTAGTTCAGGCCACTGTAGCAAATGATCTCAAAGAACAATACTAAAGAAGAAATATTTATTTCTCGTGCTTCGAGAGTCTGGACAGCCAAGATCAGGGTCCCAATTTGGTCAGGTTCTTGGTGGCACTTTTCATGAATCCCAGATGGTTGCTTCTTGCAGTGGGAAGATGCAAAGTGAGAGGAGAGAGAGAGGAGACAGAAAGAAACACAGAGAAGGACTCTGATTTACCTTTCTCTCATTTTCTTATAGTGGTGGGAACTGACCACAGGGCCCTTTTCACAGTGGGCAAGCACTCTTTGTTCTCTTATAAGGGTACTGCCAACCAGCAGAACCCTACCCTCAGGAGCTCATCAAACATCGGTCATTTTAGAACAGGAAAAAAGATGCATACAAGAGTTGGACAGTGATGTGCCTCCTTCTACTCAAGTCAAGGTATCAAAGAGAAACAAAGCCAAGCATGGTAGAAGGAACTGGGGCTTGTGAAGTTGAGAGCTGTTTTGCAGCCACATGCTTTTGTCTTTTTACCAGATGTAGATGAACAATCAGAAAAGTACATGAATCCCAAATGTACAGTTTCATGAGGCTTCACAGACTCATCACATCTGACCTTACTGCACCTAGATAAAGAACTTGGAGTAGATCCACTCTCTCTTTGCAGTGGTAAAACATCCAATAGAAAGATCATAAATGAAAATTACTTATTCCGCTATCCACTGTCAAGTGATTCTATCCATGGTTGCCTGCCCACCTACATTTGAGAAGTATAACAGCAGGAGTATGTGACACAAGAGTTACTTCCTGTCATATCAGACAATAAGCAGAGTGAGGAAGGGATTGAGGACCTGATGTAACCTTCAAAAGTATGTCATCACCAGTGACCTGCTTCTTTTAGCTGGGCTTCACCAGCTAAAGTTTCCAGAGCATCTGAAAATTAGCACTACCAGCTGTGGACCAAGCACTCATAACAGAGGCCTTTGGGGGACACTTCAGATCCAACTGGTAAGCAATGTGACCCCAGAAATTGCCTTGCATTCTCTCTCTGTCACTGCTTATGGCCAACAGCAGCCTGGATTCTGCGCTCTAACAGTATATGCTAATTTTACCAGATTCAGAATGATGCATCAGTGGAGTCATAGATACATGCTCTTTCACGTCTGACTGCTCTCGATCACGACTGTTTGTGAGAGTCAGCTGTATCGTTGCATCTAATTGGTGGTTGTTGGTTCCCATTGCTGATACTGTTCCATTGTGTGAATATGACATGCCTTATTTATCTCTTCTCCTGCAGATAGGCATTTGAATTGTTTCCAGGTTTTTCTTTCTTTCCTTTTTTTTAAACTATTATGACTATTTTTATATGTGTTCTCTTAGCAAACCTGGGCATAAATTTCAGCTGAGTAGAGACGTAGGAGTAGAATAGTTAGATGAAGGGGAATATGTGTCTTCACTCTCAGTAGATGCTTGCAAACAGTTTGTTCAGATATATACCATTGAGGCACTTTTGAGAGTCAGTAGGGTTGCCTACTTAGCAAACTACGCATGAGAACAACAAAACTAACCATGGACTGTCCCAGGACAATCTGTCTCTGTATTCATGAGAAGCCCATTGTTCCATATCCCTGGCCATTTCCTCCCAGGCCTACCTGTGGGGTGATAGTGGCTCACACTTTAGGATTGGAGGCATTCTTGCAAGAACATGCATTCTAGAAAGTAGAACGGCTTCAGATATCCTGGCAACTATAAGCTAGCACCTTTTCCTAGCGAGGAAAGGGTACTGGCAACTACCCTCTGCCTTGACTCTTTTATCAGGTGTGAATATTCTCCCAAACCTTCCCAAGCCTTCCTCATGCAATCTAGTTGTAGTTGAAACTCTTTGGCAGGTCCCTGAACTGCGTGGCTAGAAAATTACATGCCGTGCACATCTGCAGCGAGGAACATGAGGCATTCTAGGGGAGATTTATTGTCTCCCTTCCCTCCTCCTTTTGGAAGGTTTCTGGATGCTGTTCCCTGTGTATAGCATGTGCCTCCGGCTTATCTCTACGGTAAGTATAAAAGCAATTAATTTTCCCCCTTTTGGAAAGCGGAAGTTTTAACCGCACTTGAATACCATTTGCATTTCTGATTTCTATCAAGTTCACACTTCCAGCAAAGAGAGTCCTGCTGATATAATTTGTTTTTTTTTTTTTAATTGCGTATATTCTCTGGCAGGAAGCGGCTCCTTTTGCCTCCAAAGCAGAAAACACATACACAGGGAGAAGAGGAGAGCATTCAACCTGTGCTGCAGGTCCACTCACCTTCTTGGCACAAGGGAGGCCAGGACAGGTGTGGGCATTCAGAGCAAGGCTCACCTGCATTGTTATCTCAGCATCCTCATACACTGAGCTTGTGCAAAGCAATTGCCCTATGTGAGGAAGGTGAAGAGTCTTCAAGAACTATATCTTTGTCATTGGCTGCTGTTTGCTCTTCAGTCAGAGACATTCCACAAAGGCAGAACAGACTGATGTCTTGCTTGCTGTCATTCACTGGCTTGTTTTCTGCTTCTCCACTTCCAGGTCATTATTTGTCCTTACAGAATACTTAAACCAGGAGGCACCCAGGGGTCTTGTGACCTGGTGATTTCCTTGTGTTATAGGTAAGGAGACTATGGCCAATTGCATCATGGTTCTTACATCCTTCACTTCACTTTGTGGTGAAGACACATCAAAAGTAGAGTGTATTCCCCAGCCTTTCGAGTAAGGTGTGATTATGTAACTTCCTGCCATTGGTAGGGCCTCAGACCTTTCCCTTTCTTCATGATGCCTCTGATATTACATAGGATGGGTATCTTAGACCATTTGTATTGCTATAACAGAATGCCTGAGACTGACTCTTGTAGATAAATTGGGATTTAGTTTTCTGGTAGCTCTGATAACTGAGAAGTTCAAAATGGAGACTCTAACCTCTGCTGTATGCTTCTGTCATGACACAAGAAAGATAAGAGAGTCAAATTCCTCCCCCCACCCCATGACAGAATAGCAGTAAACACTGCAATCGCTCCCATGAGCACTTTCGAGAGCAACATGAGTCAGACCACACACTACTCCCCAGAAAGCCCCCAGCTCCCAGCACTGCTGTTTAGGAAATGTGATGGCTAGTGTGTGAATTTAGGAAAGGACTGGACATTTAGGCCACACATGTGCCTGGCCTATTGGTCTGAGGAGGAGCATAAAGAGGCACACACAGGTGGAATGCAATTATTTTAGCCAAGCCCCTGATCTGAAGCCAAAGGCCAGAAGCCTAGGCTCTATCGGCCCCATCCTGGCCACCCAGCAGATGTGTGGTACCATTTGTTACTGTTGTATATTGCTGATACTTTGGGTACTATTTTTGTGTGCCACAGCTAACCAATACAGACACAGCAGCCCAGAGAGGAAACATGGCTCACCTATTTTTGCATGCGTGGCTTGTTGTGTCGAAAGCAAGATTAGAATCTGTGGCTCCATCTCAGGCCTTCAGGAGTTATCCCAAGATTTTCACACACATGTGAAAGATACCATTTGGTTGTAGGTCTTGCAGCTTTTAGGAAATATAGCTTGTAAAAACTCGTTGAGAGAAAACAGATGAAACTTTACATGGCTCCAGGGATTAATAATGTAATGGGGATTGTTCCACTTCTGCTTTGAAGTGAATCTGAACTGGCTGTTCCACTGCTCTTCTCCTCCTCCTCTTCCATAGCTGTGGAGTTCCCCAGGAGGAAGGCTTTAATGACTTGGGAGCTGCTCCAAATAGTATCTTCAAGAACCACAGCCAGAGTAGCCCTGGAGACCAACAATGGCTGGTCCTTTCCTAGACAAGTGGGAAGCCCAAGCCCCAACCCCATGCCTCCCTGTCTCCAAAGGGGGAAAGCACACCTGCAGAACTCTGCTCCCTTGTACTCAGCAGTGTCAACCAGATTGTGAGGGGGTAAACGTAGGGAAGCAAAGAGCCACTCTAACCTCCCCATGGAAAATACCCTCACAGCCTCTCTATGAGTCACCACAGATTGACCCATGTCTCCTTGGCCTATAGAGAACTGCTGAATGTTGGACAGCTTACAGGATTTCCATGTGTTGGATTCTTATGACCACAAAGCCTTCATAGCTCTGAAGCTTTTACCACACTAAAGAATAATATCTTTTTGTTTGACTATGTTTTGTTGTGTAAAGGGGTCTTATGTGACCCAAGATAGCCTTGAACTCGTGTACTTGAGGATGACCCTAAACTCTTGATCCTCCTGCCTCTACCTTCCAAGTGCTAGGATTACAAGTACAAGTCATGATGCTCAACAATCACACTGTCCTGGCACAGTCTTGGGATTCAGCTAGAGCAAGACAAAAGCCACCTGCTGCCATATAACTACAGGTGCTTAAGATTTTAATCAAGCCAGGTATGGCTGATGCATGACTTAATCATAGCATTTAGGAGGCAGAAACAGACAGATCTCTGTGAGTTTGGGAACACTCTGATCTATATAGGAAGTTCTACAATAAGGGCTACAATAAGAAATCCTGTCTCAAAATCATCAAAGATTTGATCAAGAGCTATCTCTGTTCCATATTATAAGTTCAAAGGAGGAAGAGAACATATTGTCATTGTTTCTTGTTGCATTGGCCAGTTTATAGCACAGTGACAGACACATAAGGAGCATCACTATATGGGCGAATAAATAGATTTTAGAATAAATAAACACAGCTGGTCTGAGAGAGAGCCCACAGGTGGCATTTTTGCATAACTTGCCATTGTGGTTCAGCGTATGAGACCTGGGCCTGTGGGCCCCTTGTCATCTGGTGAAGGTACCCTTGCTCCTTCCCATGGCACCATGCCATACTAAACTTGTCTCAACAAGCAGCTACTGCTGAACTAACATCTCTATCACCCCTGGCCTCCCTAGAGGTGACTAGAGGATACAGGGGACACTGGGGACTGTGGCAGACGGAGCAAGTGATCACACTCTTCTGCTCAGTCCCCACCCCCAATTTGCTGGCAGAAGTTGATGTGCTGGCAGCATCTGCTGCTGTTTGGAACCAAAGCTGCTAGTTGTCATTCCCGGTGCCAGCTGGGCAGCCAAGCAAAGTCACCAGTGCATAGGAGAGTTCAAACTGTCAGGGGCCACCAACTGCCTGGGATAAGGCAGAGAGACTGGCAGGCCATGTCTGTTAAGAACATCACATGGCCATTAACCTTGCTCACTGCTCGGACAGATTGTCTGAGGCCAGATCAGGGAGGGCAAAAGAAAAATAGTTGCTGCTGCCTCCTCCCATGCTTCTTCCTCCCCCTAGTCTAAAGCAACTGCCTGAAATCAGCTGGAACTAGGCTCAAGTGCGGCTAGTTAGTTTTGCAAAGCAGAAGGTGAGGTTGCTTGGAGACTGAGCCAGGTCAAGGAGGAGAGTCAATTTGGGATGCGCTATGGAGCTGTAGACATTTGCTGGGACTCAGGCATTTGTTCTCTTGGGCTCAGAAGGGCAATAAGAGAGTAGAATATTTAATCCTATCTTGTTTCCTGTGGCAATTGGGTTGCCCTTGATCTATATACTTCCTTGCATTTCCAAATCATGCTGGCGTTAAACTAAGTAAGCCTCTAGGGTGGTAGAACCAGCCCTCAAGTGAGCAAGCCAAGAGACATAGGTTCTTGAAGGGGAGGAGATGCAGTGCCTTCCAGAGACGTCCAATCAGAAGCTTTGAACCGGAGTGGCTCTGTAGAATATGGGTGTGGCCTCAATGGGTTTTGTATATTTTTTTTTACAAATGGCCTAGAATTAGAAGATGTGGATCCCAGGTGTCTTGCACTTAACTGTAAGATATTTCATGTCAACTCAGCCTCTGTTTTTCCACTTATTAAAATAAAAGGTTCCGTCCATGAAACTTTGAGAAATTGTTTGGGGAATCAAATTACAACAGAGAAGCAAATACACAGTGTTTTATATTAATATGAAACCCTGGTCCTTTAACTTGTCTAAAAATCCACTACATTGCTTTCCTGTCAATACACTCTCATGGAGGGTTTCCAAGGCTACAAGCTGTCAAATGCCCTTGAAAAAAACTAAAAGTACAACAGAGTTTCAGATGGGAATATGTCAATGAGTCCACCTGAATCCAGTTCCAGATGTTCTTCCAGGTAAATTTAGCCTAAAGTAAAGGAAGATTATCATGACCTCATTCAAGGAATTCTTCCCATGCTTGAATGGCCCTACTTAAGCCTCAATTACTGATCTCTCCTCTTCTCAACTTCCTCTCTCACATATCTCCTAACTCCTCAGGGTGATGCTAATAAGTTCTCTGCCTCCTCAGTTCCTAATTATGTTAGTTAAGGTAATACTGGCTGCTGTAACTTACAGACCTTCACAGCTCTCAGCTGTAATAAAAAAAGCTTCATTCTTCTGTGACAAGCAGGCACCATGAACCAACCTAATTGTTTTGAATTCATCTGCCTATTCAGTGATCCAAGAATCCAGAGGCCTTCCATTGTGCACTACTGTCTTCTTCAACATGAAAGCCTTGCTAGAGTTCTCTATTTTCAGTCAATTGGAGGGGGGTTAAAAAAATGTGACAGATCAAACATCAGAATATGGACAAAGTCTTGTGCTACTGCATTGACCATCCCACTAGAACCCAATTGTCATGGCCACATTTAGCTGCAAAAGAAGCTGACAATGGTGGACCTTGGTGAGCAGGCAAAACCAGAAAATGCTTTTGGTGACCAGACAGTAACACTGACACACTCTTTAGGTTCACATGACCAGTCGTTAAGAGTGTGGATCTTTGATGTCCCCTCACGGCTCATATGTTTATGGCTTGGTCACTAGTCTGTGGTGCCAGAGGGAACTGCTGGCACCTTTAGAATATGAAGCCTAGTGGGAAGAAGTTATATCATTGAAGTCATGTTCTTCAAGGAGATACTGTACCTGAAGCCTCCATCCTACATCTGCTTATCAAAGTTCATGAGCTCTGCCACATGCTCCCTTCCGCATGCCGCTGTGTATTGTCACAGTCCCAAAGCAAGGAGACTCGTCAATCATTGGCTGAAATCTTTAAAACTGGGGTTGCCTAACCTTTTGATATTGTAGTAAAGTGTCATATACAAATGTGTTGGACAACATTCATGGCTGTTTTGGGGCACATGTGGGTTGTGGGCCCAAGAGTGGACTCTATCTAAAGAGTACTCCAAAATAAAACTTGCCTCAATTTTAGTTGATTACCTCAAATATTTTCTCATAATGGCCAAAACCTATCACATCAAAGAAAAGCTAGATCACCTGGATGTTCAAAAAACCAGAAAGCAATTCCAGACAAAAAGTCAACAGGAGAAAGGACCCCACAGAGACCATAGTCAGAGATGTTAACAGTTGATGCTATGCAGACCTCCCATGTGCAGCACTGAAGTGTGTAACTTTTCCCCCATATCCATGGGTTGACATGTTTCTGTGTCTTTGCTTATATTTCTCCTTTTACCTAGTGCCTCTCCTAGCTTCTTTTAGCTGGCCCACCATATGTCTGCTCCCAGTGAACCAAGCCTCCTGATAGTCAAGCCCTTGTCACAATGCCTCCCTTTCAATCTGGGCTGGTTCCACAGCTATGTTTAATCGGCAGATTGTAGTGACTGTGGCAATTGGACAGTCCCAGGCCTAACACATAAGAGTACCTGACAGCTTCTGCTCTGGTGTTCTTAGGATCCTGAGTCACCATTTACAAAGTCTGGCTGTCATGCTAGACAGAACACATGACAAAACTATGTGGAAAGGCAGAGAATCCAAGACAACTTGGAGGAAGAAAAGCTAAGCTGAATCCATTCTCCAGCCAAACTGCCTGCTGAATTTAGCCACAAGAGGGATTACCAGAAAGGCCAGCAGAACAGTCACCCAGCTGATCTCAGCCCTGATTAGAGAAAAATTAGCAAATAAAATGCTGTTTCAAGCCACTACATTTGGATTGATTTGTTAGGCAGCAGTAGAAACATGAGGTAATGCCCTTCAAGTTTCATTCCAGCCTTAAACATAATGTCTTTGTCCTCCCGTCTACCTTTATCATCCATCTTATGATATGAATGTAAAATGACATCATAAAATCGTGTTTGAACACTTGGCTCCTGACTGATGGTGCTATTTGGTGAGGTTCTGGAACCTTAGAAGGCCGATCTGGAAGAAATTGACCTCTAGAAGAAGGCCTTGAGTGTTGTGGTCCAGCCCCACTTTCATCCTTGCTCTCTGCTTCCTGTTTGCATCATGATGTGAATGTGCCATAAGCTCCTATTGTCACGGACCCAACCACTCTTCCATACTGTACCCACCATAATGGACTGCATACTCTGATACCGTAAGCCAAAATAAGTCTTTCCTCCATAAGTTGCTTCTGTAAGGTAGCAGAGAAAGTAGCTAATACAGTTTTCTTAGCATTATCAGAAACCTTTCTATTTGATCTCTTTTCAGATCCCATAGAACAGTAAACACACATCTGTTTCACAAGTTCTCACTCTAGATGCCATCATTTACATTCCCATTCCTTTGCCTTTAAGGGTTGAACATTTTTCATAAACTTAAACCAAGCTTTCTTTCTATGCTTTCCATGCTGAACTCATGGCTGAAGCAATCAGTCATCATTTATAATTGGAATATATAATTATAAACTGGAACATGAGTTTCATCTAAAAGAGAGAGCCCAAGAGAATAAGAAGGTGTGTTTTTCACCTAAAAAATCATAAATATTATTCAGAGCAGTTTTGTGTGAGAGAATTGTGCTAGGAAATTGGATTCACTATTCTCAAACTCAACATGGAGATACTGACAAGTTAAAAACTGCATTTTGAAAATGTCTTTAGAACAAGGCTTCCATCAATGTACTACAGTCCTGAGAGGTTTGGAAGCGGGAAAGAAAGACAGAGTTCTTCTGCCTAAGGCAGTTGACATGGCCAGGTAGACTGGCCATGACTGCTGGCAGCAAGTGGACTCCAATCTACCTTGTTATCAGTTTTTATGGATATATGTGATAGGATAGGCAGTGAAAATAAAAATTTTCTTATATCTAAGATATAATTATATAAAGAAAGATGTTACAAGATCCCAGGGTATTAAAAAATACCGAAATTTATTTGTCCAATTATTGTTGGGAGGCCTGGCAATCAAGCACAAGAAAAGGTTTTAAACAAGAAACAGTATGGCTAAAGGATGCCGTACGTTCAGGTAACAAGGAAAGCCATTCTGAAGATGTCTCTAGGGTGTCCTGATAACAGGAACCACATACTTGTAACCCAAGATTTCAACTAAGCATACCATCTATAAGAGTTAGACAACATGAATGAAATATGAGAGCCAGAATAGGGGGACTCTATACTTAGACAAGAGGAATACAAATGAATACAGACTAAAATTCCAACAATAGAGTTTGGTATGCTCCACACTATCCAATCAGTCACATTTTACAATATGGCACTCATAAGGCTAACAGTGGGGTATTTGAGTTTGCCAATGGTGTATTTACTCCAGGGGATGAAAAGTAGAATGGGGTTTAATTCATTTTTTTGACAAGGAATGGGAGGAAAGAGTAGTGGGGACGAGGATGATTGACTCTGATCCTTGCCTCCATGGGATGTTTCTGTGCAAACATTGGAAACACAACAGCACAGTGATTTAGGACCTTTAACATTCAAGGTATCTAGATTCAAACCTCAATTCTACTATCTATACTATTTAACTGAATACACATTAATTATCCACATTGAACCTCAATTTCAATTTGAGAAACGAAGACACAAATATTATTTTTCTTATAAGGTTACTGTAACGACAAAATACAACATTATCTTTGAAAGCACAAAATGCCTGGCACAAAGTAAATGCTTAAAAATGATAGCCACTGGAGGAGGTCTGGAGGGTAGAAAATAATCAAAAGCCATCTAAAGCAATTTGCCTGTATTGTTAGCATTTGAATTTTTTGAATAATATAAAAAGGATACTTAGATAGAATTAAGATGTATCTATAATACCATCTAGAAAAGAATGATATACTTATTTCCAGTGACTGACAACAGTAAAATATTTTAATATTATTTATTAAGGTTGACAATATGCTAGATTGTGTCTGAAGCACTTTATATACACAAAAATCATTGCATCCTCTCAGTAATGCTACACAGTAGATGCTGCTATTATCCTCGCTTACAGATGGAGAAATTTAGGGCTCAAAAAGACTAAACAACATGCTCTGGGTCACACAGCCAGTAAGATGCCAAGTTCTAACTTGAGCCTAGCTGGTCTGGCTAAGCAACAATCTACCATTCTCATAAAATGTCTGTTTTTTGCACAGCATTCCAGGAGGATTGTAAGATCAGAACTTATTTGTAAGCATGAATTGTTCTGTTATTAAAGAACTTACAAGGGAGACGGGAAAAAGAAATATATTGCTCGTGCATGTAAATATTTACATACACCAAAATATTTATGTCCATATATGTGAGTACTGCTTTCCACAGGGGGAGAAGAAAATGTGTAAATATTTACTCACTGGAAATAGCTGACAAGTAGTTAGGAAATAAGAATATTTATACTGTGCATTGCTTTTGTGTTGTCCAATTGTTTCATCTGGAGTCCATGCACTAATTTCCAAGTTGGACAAGCAATACAAGATTCTTGAACTTGTAAATTCAGGGCTGCTTTTGGATATCCCTAATATGGACATGAAACCAATAACTAAACAAACCAAATCCCAATTTTCCTAAACTCCATTTTCTACAAAGGCATGTTACTTTTTAAGATGCCTTGATACTTTCCTGGAAGAATAACTGTTAGACCAAAAATTGAAGGCTCTCTCTCTATGTTTCAAGCCTCACATTGAGGATTCTTGCTGATGCATGCTCTGAGGGGTACTTCTGAACCAACAGTTGGAAGTTATTGGGGAGCAGGTTAAATACTGAATAGGCTGGATAAATGCCCAGATTGATGATGACCCTCAGACAGAGAAAAAGATTGGAAAATGTTCATTTTTTTAACATGCATACTAGAATTATGAAAGAAATTATAACAAAATGAAACTCCAATGTGTACATTGCATAAAAATATAAACTTATAGATCACTGACCTAGTTTTTTGTGTCATTGGGTTTGACCCTAATTTGTCAGGGACAAACTAGATTCTACTTAATAAACTATATTTACTGTAGCTGTAATAAAAAAAAAACTACTGTACTGTAGATTTACTGTAACAGAAAATCTCTATGCACTTTATGTAAATAAGCAAAGATTCATTTTCTTTTGTAATAAGGAGTTTCAAAGTGGAGGGATGCTGGAGTTGGTAATTCAGTGGTTTATACTCAACTGTCCATGTTTTATTTCCTTCTATGTTTCCTTGTGTGTTTTTGGTGTATTGTCTTGCCCTTGGCAATATTGTCATATGGTGGCAAGAATGAAATTCATCTGCAGATAACACAAAGTCAAACAGAAGGTTTTCAAAGATCTGTCTTGTCATAGCATTGGGCAGAATTAAATCATATGCCTTTATCACTATCAAAGGGAATGGAGCCAGGCCAGTTAACACACAGGAATTACTAGGTGTCTACCTTGTGAGCATAGGAATGGAACCTATTTCCTTTGAATATGCATCCTCACTGAATAAGGAAAAGACAGCCCATAATACTATCAGGGGTTTTCAGGAAAGGATGAAGAAGATAAGTAGTTATTGGAGAGGCAAGCAACAGCATCTTCTGCATTCCATAATAAAGATGAGAAAAGCAGGCTTAGAGAAGTACTGGCCATGGCTTTGGTCAATGCTCCAGCTGTGAATGAGACACACTACCATTTCTGTCCTACCATGTCTGCTTTAAATATCTCCAACTGCTGCAGCTTTCATGTTACCAGAGCAGCTGACTGTGTGGGCACAATTGGTATTTTCCACTGAGAACTCTTCTCCATTTCCTGTCTAGACAATTATGAAAGGGCTGCTTATGAAAATTCATTCATGGGCATTGCTCACCTTGCACTGGCTCCAGGCCTCCCCTCTCTCTCTTTCTCTCTCTCTTTCTCTCTCTCTCTCCAGCAGACCTGTCAGAGGCCATATATGCCTTAGCATGGAGGGCTGTTCAGCAAAGAACCTCTAGGCTGGGCAATGAGAGCCATGAACCAGTTAAAGGACTGTGGCTCCTTTGCCAGAACTATTTTTTGCTGCAATTACTTGGCCTTGTCTTTCAAGCTGCCTCCCTCATGCTTAGGTTCTTACTACTCAATGCTCAGTCCTCAAGCCCAGAGTCACTATTCCCCTGCCCATCCAGCTTCTAGAAAATATCTAACGTTCTCCCTTAAATATGATGTCTCCAGTACTTCTGTATTTCTCATGCCTTCTATGAATCTTTATCACTGGCCAGAGTAATTGTCCTCTTTATTTCCCTTTGTTTAGAGCCCTCCTCTCCCAGCTAGGTCTAACACATCAGTCTACTTATATTAGTCTTTTTCCTTATTTAATTTTGAATTTCCAAATGGTAGGGTCTACATGTCTACACTGGTTCTTTTAGGCCCAGTGAAGACCTAAATATGCTTAGCATGGTGGTAGCCATCTTCTGCCCAAGATCTATATGCATGAATTTGTATGTGCTTTTGTAATGAGATTTTCATAAGCTTTTGTTTATTGACTAATGAGGGAGGAAAGAGGTTTATTCATGTTTGTTTTGTTTATGTGTTTGCTTGTTTAATTTATTTTAATGCTAAGGCACTAGGAGAGTCGAGAGAAACGAGACAAGGAAAGGAAGACAGGCAATCTGCCAAAGACCGCTGGTGGCCTGCCTAAACGCCCTAAACAGTCTACCTCTTTTTCTTATTAATGGAACCTTTGTTTTATTCTGAGTGGCAATATGCCCAGCTAACATCCACACATCCCAGCTGTCTTGTAGCTAAAGACAGCTGCATGTCATGGCTCTGATCATTAAGATACAAGCAAATCTTGGTATGTGAGGTCTTCAGGAAAGGCTGTATGGTGCTTCTGTGATGCCAAGGTTTAGGAATCAAAAGCTTGTTGTCTCAACTGTTGAAAAGAGTGCTGACAGACAGCTTTTGGGTGTTAACACCTATACAGTTGCCTCCATTAGAGAAATTACCTTCTTACTGGTCTCAATGACCTGTCAGCATGGAGTATATATAGATACACAAACTCTGGATTTCAAATGCCATTGGAATAGCTTAATGGCCCTACTTACCCCTCTGCATAGCACACTTGTTCCCCTCCCTTTTATGGGCCTTCATCTTAAGTACACCCCTTCTACACACGGATGTTCTTTGAAGAGTCTGAATCCTGGAGAAACCAACATACTACAGTTCTTGCAAGAGGGAGACATTGAATTTACAACATTTGTCTTTGGCATCTCCATTTTTCCTACCTGGAGCACAGATGCTAGTTGTATGGATGACAGAATATCTATCTTGGGACCATAAAAAACAAATGCATCTGGATGAAAGTCATCCACTGGGGAGCTTAGAAGCCCTCAAGTAAACACAAAGGAACTTCTTCTTGACGCCAGATCCACAAAAAAAAAAAAAAGAAAGAAAGAAAGAAAGAAAGAAAGAAAGGAAAAAGAAAGGAAAAAGAAAGAAAGAAAGAAAGAAAGAAAGAAAGAAAGAAAGAAAGAACAAATTACAATTTGGAAAAGCCACCATTAAGTGCTGCAAACATATTTCTATTAAACATAGCCAATAGCACATTATAGTTCAGTTCTGAGGCCTGATGAAAATGGATTCACTCACTTAGCAATAGGTTCCTACTATCATTTCTTGGCCTATGTTGTGCAACATAAAAATTATATTAAACATACCAGACAAGGTCTAGATGTTAAAGCACTTATATGCTCATGGAATGAAAAGCCATGGGCAGGGCATGCTAAAGTGTTCTGGGTTTGGTAGGTTTACAATGAAGGGTTGCTGGAGAGAAGGGGGTCTAAGTGACTTTATGAAGAATACTTTAGGTGTCAGAAAGGTAGTTAAAAGTTGACAAGAGTGACAATGGAGATGCCAATGAAGAGGGCACATGAGAGCAAGAAGGCTTGGGAGAAGATGTTTCCAGTGAAAACAGAGAGAAGTAAATGGATTTGAGCTTTGAGAAAAGTCCAGCAGGACTCCCTGCTGGGCTTCATGTAGGTAGTAGGGAACAAACTCTAGAATAAGTTCTGTGCACTTGGATTTAGCATCTAGAGGAAAGTGAGGACATTTCTCAAGAAAGAACAAATTTAAGAACACTTACATGATAAGGACAATAGAGTTCTATTGTTGTAAGTTTGGCATGTCTATCAGATGGTCAAGAGCAGACAGCTAATATTGGGGTCATAAAAATATGTCACTAAGATCTCATGCTGCAGGAAGCAAAATGGATTGATGAGATCAAATTCTACACTCCATAATGAGACCATGTTGATGACAGTTCTACTCATGGACCATAATTGCTCCACAAGCTCATTCCTACAAGATATGGGGAGTCTTTTGACAGATAACTAACTAAGAGATTCCCTAGCACAGGTACAAACATTTTCCTTTTTAAAAAAAACCTTTTATTGATCCTTTGTGGGTTTTACATTATGCACCCAGATACCACTTATCTTCCCATCTCCTCATTTCCACACTCTGCTCTTGCAACCTCCTCTCCAAAGCAAAACAATGTAAGTATTCATTGCAATAAGTCACTGGTCTATTTTAAGACACTGGCTTCTGCTACACTATTGGTACTGGCCCTCACTGGAAATCCTCTTGGATATCCTATTGTTACCTTGTATCATGGAGATCCTGTAGCTTTGGTTCTGCAGGTCTGGCCCCTTCATATGCTTCAAGAGTTTATAGATGAGGTGGATTTGTGGTAGATTAACTCATAATCCTGGTTTGGGAGCTGGGTGGTACCTGGGTTTGTCAACCTGTCAATTTTCCCTAATAATTACCATCCAGGTAAACTCTTCAGCATTGCCCCAGCTAGTTTACCCAGTGCAGCAGGCAGTAAGAAGCGAGAGCAGTTATTCTTCTCTCATCTCACCTACACTCATATCACCAGGGCTAGCTTTACTGTTTTGCCCAGGTGAGATGCAGGGCCTATTTTCCCAGTTGCTGCAGTTGGTGAGGGACAAGGCCCACTCTTCCATTCTCATTCCCCCAAGGCCTGCTCTCCCTTCTAGAAGGTGGCAAGGAGTAGGAAGGAAGGCATAATTACTTTATCCATACTACCACATGGTATATGACAGAGGGAGGTTAGATTTTTCTGTTGTAACCAACACTGTTATCAAAGACAAACATCTATAATCCATCTTTTGTGAATGTAGGCGTAGTTCTCTAGGCTGCTTCCTGCTGATTGTGAGCACTGATAATCTTATGGGGGCCCAAAGAAAAATTAGGATTGTGGACATGTTCTTAGTGAATTAGTCAATAAGGCTGGGTCATTTTAGCCAGTCTTCTTGAAGATTTTTAGATGCAGCACTCTGAAGAAACTGCAACAGAGGTACTCTGAAATACTGGATCATCTGGGCCACCCAGTTCTATTAGAGACTTTTCAGGCAGTCATTCTTGATCAAATTTTATTTTCTTTAACCAGGAATAAATCCACAGCCTTTCATTTTCTGTGGAAAGAAGAAAAAAATCTCTTCTTTAAAGTAGTATATCTTTGATTTCAGTTTTAAAATCAACAAACACATTTACCAAATATATAGGTTGAATTAATTCAGTAGCATTTATAATCAAATGTCTTTTAGCAGCTTTTACTACTTCATTTGTAGTCAAAAAACTTAAAGAGAAGAAAATAACATACAGTATCCAGACATACTTTATAATTTCCATCTTTAATGGCTTATTATTTTTTGCTCTATTTCTTTTTAAAAGACTTTCTTTATCCCTTTTTCTTTTTGTTCTCAAATCTACATATATTTTAAACATACTCTAAAATATTTAGAAGGTTTTTTAAAATCTGTCTTTACTGTATATCTCTTATCTCTTATATTTTTTTGTTTCTGGCCATACCTTTGCTTGGCTAGAGTGACTGACTCCACCCAGCTTCTTCTATTTCTTTCTGTTTCTGATAATGTCTTTAATCTGCCAAAGTGTGAGTAGGACTAAAGGCTTTGATAATGTGGCTATCTGTCTCCAACTAGTTTCTAGTCTATCTTTATAGAGATGAGCTTTATGGCAGAGGTACTGGTAGGATCCACAATTACCACTTTGGGGAATTTTAGGGTCCATATAGCCACCAAGTAAAGCATTGCCATCTGCTGCTCATGAACTCCATTTAAGTAGTTAGCAGCAGGACCTCAATAGCCACACAGCTTTTGCCACTAAGGCTGAGTCAGGAAGTCTTACTTTAAAAAAGCCATGCCTCTCCTTGACTCCAGCAAACAAGGTTTTCCCAAGAAAATGCTGCTACTGAGAAGCCTTCTTTGACTCTGTTCCCTTTTTGCTTGTAAGAGCAGCAACTTAAATCTGTCATAAGCAACTTGTTGCTTACATCGAGGTTCCTGTGAGACTTCGGGAACTGGCCTTTTTCCAGCTTAAGCTCCACACAGCAAACCTGCCATTTTTGTAATTTATACCCATATGCCACTCAGTCTCTGTACCATGGCCCACTTGAGAGACACAACTCAGAAGCTGCTTTCGGGTTTGTTTCTGTGCTCTTGAACCCTTTTAAAGCTTTCTCCAGCTTTATGTGGGTGTATGTGACCCATTTTGGTGTGCCATTTGTAATAGGAAGTTTCTTAATCTGGTAGCCCCACCCACACTTCCTGTCTGCTTTCTTGCCAATCAACTTTTTATTAAACCAGTAAGAGGGACAAATATTTACAATGTACTAGAACATAGTCCACAACAGAAACTTCCTGCACATATAATTCAATCTTATTCTAAAGGACCTAAAGAAGCACCACTAGGATGTAGATAGCAAGCCCAATGCAAGGAGAAAAGTCTAAGTTGAAATGTTGGCAAAAATTGGAGCCTAGGTGACATCACCTAAGAACTATGGTTATAAACAAATTTAGAAAACTATGTACTATGGACTATGCTTTTGTACACTGTAAATATTTTCACTTGTATTTGTTTACTAAAACACTGATTGGCCAGAAGGCAGGCAGGAAGTAGAGTTAGGGCAACTAGACTAGGAGAATTCTAGGAAGAGGAAGGACAGAGTGGCAGATGATAGCCAGATACAGAGGAAGCAAGATGAATGCTACACTGAGAAAAAGGTGCTAAGCCACATGGCTAAACAAGGATAAGAATCATGGGTTAGTTTAAGAGTAAGAGTTAGCAATTAATAAGCCTGAGCCATAGGCCAAATGGTTTATAATTAATATAAGCCTTTGTGTGGTTATTTGGTACTAAATGGCTGTGGAAGTGGCTGGGCAGGACAGAGAAATTTTAGTCTACAACTATGTGAGAATAAAGACTGAGGTTTCATTTTTTTCTTTTTTGTATAGAGGTCACAAAAAAATTGCTAGCATGGCAGCAGAAAGGTGAAAGGGTTTTCTATTAGTACTGTTAGCTTAGGTTCATTGCATAATATTATGCATTTCACATGCATGTTTGTTATGTTATGCACTTTGTTCATATATACGGCCCATTGTCCTTTCTCATACCCTACCATTCATCTTCTTTCTCTTTCTAAAGAGTCCTCCCCAGAACCATTGGTAAAAGGAGCTAGGTCCTCCTTGGGTAGGCAACTGTCCACTGACATGGGCAGTATGTGGAGCCTCAAGGGGAGGGATCAGACTACTTCTGTGTATGGACTGGCACCTTGGAGCCCATTCCCTCCAGAGGAACACCTAAACCAGTCTTGATATTAGGATAAGGAAATCAGACTTGCCTGAAGAGGATGCTGAGCTGATCCTCCTTGGGACTTCTTGCCCTCTTGGGGAGGGGATGGGGGGATGGGAAGGAGGGAGGCTGAAAGCTGACCTGGAGGGGCTGGAAGGGGGAAGGACAGGGAAGCAAGGGGATATATGTATAAAAAGACTTTATTTTATAAATAAATAACAAAAAAGAGTCTTCACTCTGCCCTCATATACCATATACATTTTTAAGTATAGAGTCTACATATGAGAGAAAATATGTGAATCTTTGTGAATATAGCTTATTTGTTTAACACAATAATCTCAAGTTTTATTTTCCTACAGATGACATATTTTTTTTCTTAATGACTAAATGAAAGTCTGTTGAATAAAACTGTATACTATTTATGCATTCATCTGTTAAAGGCTATCTAGGCTGGTAGCATTATCTTCACTATTGTGACTAGTGCAGCAATAAACACTGACACACAAGCATCTCTGCAGTCCAAGGACATAAAGTTCTACAGATAGATACCAAGGACAAGTACAGCTGGATTGTCTGTTAGCCCCTCTTCTAAGCTTCGAGGAATCTCCATACTGATTGCAATACTGGCTACACTTATTTACTTCCCAACTAGCAGTGTATGTGGGTTTTTTCCCCAAACCTTCACCACCACTTCTTGTTTGTTTCCTTGATGATGGCTATTCTGACCAGAGAAAGATGGAATCTCAGCGTGGTTTTGATGTCTGTTTCTCTGACATGAAAAATTCCTTGAACACTTTTCATATATTTATTTTCTATTTGCATGTCTTAATTTGAGATCTGTCCATCCAATTCATTTGCCTATTTATTGATTGTGTGATTTGATTTGGGGTTGTCTAATGTTTTTAATTTTAATATATTCTAAGTATTGCATTAACCTCTTTGGACACAGGCTGACAAAAGTTTTCTCTTTATGTAGGCTATCTCTTCACTCTAATATGTGTTTCTTTTGTTGTAAGAAGTAATTTTAAAAGCAAAGAAAGCACTAACTGTGTCAAATGCTTCTTCAAGAACCATCAAGATGAGTCATTAGGAGTGTCCAGTATAACTTGGTACTGACACAGAAGTAAAAGAAGACAAATAAATTTATTGGTCCAGTGATAAAAAATATAGGTAATCCTGTTATTATTTTCACTTTCTTAACAAAGAACAAGATGACGGTATACACTTGCAAGTAAAGAGTGGAGGAAATGTAAGTTTTTAGATAGAGGAGAAATTGTGAGATAACTGTATTCAAGGGCAGATAACAAGCTTCAAAGAAAGGCTTGCCATATGGCTAGCATGCCTTTTTGATGTTGTTTGTCATATGTTTTAAATAAATCCTTCAGTCCATTTGGATAAAGACCACATGAGAAAAGCTGATTTCATGACAAGAAGACTATGTGAGATGGCAGTAAGTGGAGCTATCCAAGACTCAAGGGATAAACAGTCCCCAAGTGTGGAGCTGTCCCATTCCATTTGTCTTCATCACCACAGAGCTCAAGGTAACTTTGGTACTCTAGGAGTTCAAAGTTGAAACTGCCAAGAAACAAATGCTTTGTGGTAGAACTGCAGATGTGACCACTGCTCTCAGGGGAGCCCATGTCTTTTGTGAGGCCCTGGAACAAAGACCTCTATCTTTAGTGGACTTCTATCCACTAATTTCTTGGACTAAGGTAGTGTCCCTTCACCAATATGCAAAGGTTACAAAACTTAACTGTATGTGTTTCAATACACAGTCAACACATTGTCTGAGTATTCCTAAAAACACCTGGAGAAAACATTGTGATCCTGTAATCTTATTTTCAGAAATAAGATACTGTTATAAATTAAAGATTGAGATGGTTGATTTGAGAGGTTCATATATTTTGTGGAGGTGTTTGGGGACTGGATTAACATTTGAGAAGATCGATTCTATCTAAAGCATATTTTCCTCTCAAATATACATGGGCTTCATTCAATCAGTTGAGTAGGTACATAGAACTAAACAATGGCCAAGCAAGAGGGAATTCTTTGCAGAACTTAAACTAGTTTGTCGGTTTTCAGCCTGCCAACCTATCTTGTACATTTGGGGATTTTGGGGATTTTCAACCTCCCGAGTTACTCAAGAAAACTCTTTAAAACAAATAAATCTGTCTCTGTGTATGTCTCTCTAATCTACACACACACACACACACACACACACACACACTATTGGTTCTGGTATTCTGAAGAGAATATTTATGGAGGAGCTGAGAGTAACTGAGCTCAGATATTAATTCCCAGGTGCTTCATTTGTCCTGAAAGCCTGGGGAATCCTAAGTTGTGTTTTGTTGTTGTTGTTATCTCAAGAATCTAAAACACTGTAATATAAAAGAAGCCTGATGAATATTGAGTAAATGAACTTAAATGAGCAGACAGGCTGCTGAATAAACAGTATTGAAGGAAAATAGAAAAAGGCTAGAGATGCAGTGAGGGGGGGTGAACAGATGAAAAAAGAAGTATTGTTAATGGGTGGTATTCAGCTGGTAGGCCCTGAATTCAGATGCTTTGTTCCATTCCCTATTTGGCCGCTTACTCTCTTTGCAAATCTGAATATTTCTTTATCTTTGATGTGAAAATAATAAGTAATAATACTTGGGACCAAAGGTGTAACTCAGTAGTATAGGCTCTTAGCCCTGGATTCCAACCCTAGTGCCATAAAAATTAAAAAAAAAAAAATGAAGTAAATAGGGAATAGTGAGATGGTAAGAAGATAAAGATGCTTTCCACCAACTCTGATGACTTACTCTGATTCCTCAAATTCACATAGTAGAAAACTCAGTTTCTTCTGAAATTTGAACTCTGACTTCTCTAAATATATACACATAAACACACACACACACTCACATACGCACACAATGGTACATGCAAAATAAATAAATGTAAATTTGAAGCAGATAAAAACAATTATATTCAACCTATCAAATCCATAGAAACTTGTGGCAATCAGGTTCTTTGTAATAAGATATATCACTTGTCACGAGGTAATGCCATCTTAGATTGCATTCATAAACATACAGTACTCAGATCTGAGTTTGAATTTTCAGTTCCATAGCCCTCCGTGCTGAGATCACGTTAAAGCACATATTGTGTGCTTTTGAGAGCTGATGAGGGTTTAGAAATTCCGAAGCACTCTGTACTGCTACAACCTTTTTATTATCATCACTATGTTTCTCTCTGTGTGAACCCAAATGTTTTATTTCTTGATTTAGTTGACCTTACGGCAAATTCTAGGGCTTACTTTGTTGCCTACCTTCTTGCAAAAGGAGCTAGACTTTGGGGACCATTGCTGCTCCACTTGACTTTGCAAATTGTTTTAATGAAAAAGAGGAGTCTGGTGGTTTATAGGCCTTGTAAACATAAGGCTTTGTGTGAACCTAGAGGGAATCCACCTCCTTTCTACCATCTCCTTTTGTTTTCATTGGCATTAGCTTCTGTATAGGGCAGTCTTTTTCTTTGTGGAAAAGTGCTGGGCAGACCTCCTGTAGCTCACAGTGACCTTTGAGACTGTTTCTGGTTTTTCTTCAGCTCCCCTTGCTCTTAAGACAGCCCTCGTAGGTATATTCAGCCAGCCTTGTCTTTTGGGTCCACCATCTCCCTAGTGAGAGTCAGACCAGATGCCTTAGTATTATCATGTTGCTATAACAAAATTTGTGTCCATGAGTAATGCATAAAGAAAAGAAGTTTGTTTGGCTCGTGATTCAGGTGGCTGGAAAGTCTAAACAGCTTGGCAGATGTTTGGCAAGGACCCTCTTGGCTGTGTCACAACACAGCAGAGAAGTGGAAAGGAAAATGGCCGCATGCCCAATGGGTGTGTGTGAGAGCGAGGAAGGCAGAGTCCAAGAGAGGCTAGACTCATTCTTTTGTAATAATCCACTTGTGAGTGAATTACCATGGTCTTTTGAGAATTATATTAACCCTTTCAGAGAGTACTTTCCCAATTACTTAATCATCTTTTTAGGAACCTCCACCCAGCACTGTGACACTGGGGACCAAGCTACCATCACACCCTTTGCAAGCCTGGCAGATCAACACTGACAACTTCTCTACAGAGTAGCTGTCTGAGTTAAGCATACAGGTCATTCAGTGGTTGGCTGCAGATGGCTGGCTTTGTGGTAGAAAAAAATCATGATGTGCTAAATTCTTGGATTTATATATTTTTTTTAAAAAGATACTCCTAGGCTTTTACTGAAATACAATGGGGATGTTGGGCTCTATTTCTAAAGCTCAGCTGTGGTTTTATGTCAAGACAATTCAATCTAAGAGGCTCTCTGAGGCCACACTGAAAGGGAGAAGCCTCAACAGTCATTGAGATGGGCTAATCATGTCTGCTTTAATCAAATCAGAGAGCAGTCCCACTCCAGAGGAAAATAATTATGTCTGTGTATTTATGTGTCAGCTGCTTTCCTCCTGTCCAAAAGAACCTGGGATTTGCCTATTATAATAACAACGACTCTAGATGATGGGTACACAAACATCCTAGAAAAACAGGGTAATGTCTCCATTCGGCACTAGGATCATAGTAGAACATGCTAAATAGTTCTCTATCCCAGGACAATCTGATTTTCAGCCATTCAGCCTGTTCTACTGAATAAAGAATGAAAAGTCCACAGAAAAGGCTTGACACAAACCAGAATCTCACAGGTTCTCACATCAGAGTTTTCTGTTATATTCCCAAAGAACAACGTGTTCAGGTTTTTATTCAGTCTTGAGTGAGGCATGGCATTGGCAAATAGCCCCCATGACACAGAAAGTCAATGTGTGGCCTTCAACAACTATCAAGAAGCCGAGATCAGATGGCATCTCAATTCTTCATGTAAGATCCCTAAGATGAGATCACTACCAGCTGAGGCTGCCATTTTGGTTTTTTATATTAGCAAAACATTCCAACCCATTTTCTACTTAGAATCAGCTGGAAGGAATCTTAAAAACACATCTAGCACTGTGCTTCTCAATACAAATTTGGCTAGGACAGAAAGCTCTAAATTCTCCACAAAGGATCAATTAAAATTATATAGGTGGAATATACATTTATTAAAATTTCTTAATAAACAGTAGAAACCTTTTAAAACTCTCATTCATTTTTCTTTTTACTACAATAAAATAGTTTATAATAAAAATATTTTCTTTTAAAATGAATTTTATAATCTTCTAGATTTTAAGACATGAAGGTTTACAGTGGCAAGAAAAAGGTAGTACAATTATTTTGTCCTGAGACAACTGAATGTCAGAAGACCTTGAATCTATTTCCATCTTTCTTGGTTCTTCTATAAAGAGAGGAGACTCTTGCCTCAGATCACAGAGTCAAGGCCAAAACTAGCATCTCCAGACATTCCCATTCACAAAAAAAAACCCATTGGATCATGAATCAATGTACAGGAAGATGTGTTATAAGTAAAGTTCAGTGTTCAATTCGGTAATAATGATTTTTCATTGCCACCTGCTGGAGTTCATTGTCTGCATGCTCACCTTCTTCACTCCTTAGTTTTCCAATCTCCATCACTAGTACAGAGTAGCAGTTAGGATGTATTTCAGTTTGACAGAAAAGCCTACACAACAGTAGCCTTAGCCATGAATATGCATATCCCTTATTTCACAAGTAGTCTGAAGGTGGGCAGTTGTGAGGTCCACTAAAAGACTTTCCAGCTACATAATTCTCAGTCTAACACCTTTGTCCTTAGGTCTGCTGCTTCATGATCTCAAGCCTCAGATAGTACCCATACTTATTATCATCTAAAACTAGAAACAGCCAAGGGAAAATGGGACATATTTCTCTGTGGGCCTCTGTTTTATAAAAGTTAGTACTTCTCAGTATCCCTCAACTATGGTTTTCTTATATCTATTTGCTCAGAAGTATGTCACAAGGTATCAGTCAATTGTGAAGGAAAGCAGAATTACTCTAGTTGCCTTGGTGTAAGCACGATTTATCCCTGGAGCCTGCATACATTGCCACTGAACAAACTCTGGTTCTGTTACCAAGGAACAAAGGGAAACAGCCTTTGTCTAAACAACCATCTCCACCCTGCACCTGACAGGAAAATGAGAATGCTCCTTCCTGGAAGAGCAGCCAGCAGCCAGTGCCCTTCTTTCTTTCAACATTTAGAAGCCATGAGTCATTTGTGTCTTAAAACACAAAAAGGTGAAGTCACTTGGCAGGTACATCCTTCAAAAGACCCTCTTAAAAGTACATCAGATGAAAGGCAATACCCCTCAAGGCCAGGAGCCATGGAAGTATAGGAGCTTGTCTTCTGTTCTCTCCTACCATCTCTGAATCTCCAGAAAGAAGGTCTAGGGGATGACCAGCACCTCCATATGTCTCCTGCTTGTATTCCTTATTCCAAATATCCCCTCAGCAGCAAATGGAATACTTGGAGAGAACCCAGATACCCAGGGAGATAATGTGAGCAATAGTCTAGCATAAATGCTCACCTCAAGTCCTGAAGTACTCAATGGATAAAATGATTTTTGTTTTCAAGACCTAAGCGAGGTATTTCTCTTACATTTTATATATGGTGCTGTGGAGACTGGAGTGGGAAGAAAAGATGGTCAGAATATTTTCTTGTAGGCCCCAAGACATACCCATCAGAGACCCTTTCTTCCTCCACTCAACTAGATAACAACTGACTCCAAATAACCACTGTATCCAAAGTAGCCATGGCCTATCCACCCAAGCCTTCAGTTATCTCCAAAACTGTTATGTTCAACAGTTGGCTGCCAACAGACTGAAGTCCCTCTATGACTGGTAACGTCTCAACCTGCTCCATTAAAATTTTGTCTAGTGCTAGACTGCACTAAGGCCTCTAAAACCAGCTCTGTTGTGTCAAAGACTTCATAGTCTAGTAGTACCCATCTTATAGGCCTCTGAGCATTCATACTAAGTTGCCTGTTCTTTGGAGACAATGTCTCCACACTTTAAAAGCACATCACATCAACACAGTGAAATTCTTGGTTCTGAAGAGTTGGTTCCTCTGAACACATTACTGTTCGCCTGTGGGCTGATTAGTTTTATTGTCAGCTCAACACACACTGGGGTCATTTGGGAAGAGGAAACTTCAATAAAAAAAAAGCTCATCTCCATATGATTGGCTTTCAGGCAAGTCTGAATCATTTTCTTGATTAATGATTAGCATAGCAGCACCTAGCCCACTCTGGTTGGTGTCACGCCTGGGCAAGTGGCCCTAAGTTGTATAAGAAAGCATTCTGAGCTAGCCGGGGGAACAGGCCAGTAAGCAGTGCTCCATAGTTCATCCCTTAAGTCTACGTTCCCATCCTCTCCTTCAGGTTAGACTGCAAACTATAATTTTTTCCTCCCCAAGTTGCTTTAGGTCATGGTGTTTAGCACAACAACCCAAGTAAACTAAGGCAAGCCTCCAGGATGGCTACCTAGGCACATTCAGTCACATATTGGTGTGACTAGCCCTGGGCGTGGCCTAACCCCCAACTCTCAGAAGAGACCTACTCCTATTTCATCAATAAACTAAAAAGGAGGGGAAAGCTTTCTTTGCTCAAATGCAGGTTTGAAACAGAGGAAGAAGATGGCAGCCTCCTCTGCTGTCTGCCAAGAGAGCCATCAAGCTGTCCTGTGGTCCTCAGTTATACCACAACCCAAGTCCCATGGCTGTCTTGGTATTGATGGTGTCCTTGTGGCTAAGGCCATTTCCTGTTTTCGATCGAGATCTATCAATAGAGCACGCCCAAAGGGCTACATGTTGTGTTTCCTCTGCCTCTGTCCAAATACACAAGTGTCCTTATTACAGCTATGCAAGCAGCCACCATCTCCGGCTTCTTCTCAGATGTCCTTGGGGTACAGGAATCAGATAGAGCTGAGAGACTGTCAAAGAGCCAAGAAGATAACTATGTCTGCTCTCCTTCTCAGCCCTCCCTGCCTTTAAATCAAGGGAGGTTAATCTTCCCCTAAAGCCTTTAGAGCTGTATACCTCTATGCCCTTCTTCCTTTTCCTGCTTCTTTCTCTTTTCCTTCACCTATCTATATATCTATCCTCTCTTTCCCCTCCCTTCCCCTTTGACTTTTCTCCCCTCTCCCCCTATTCCCCTGCCAAGCTTTGATGAACAAGAACCAAGGTCAGGAAAACCGCTACTGGCTAGAATAAAACCTCAGCTGCCCATGTGCTCCTCCCCCCTCTAAGTGTCTCCATTACCCTGTAGGCAGGAGATGAGTGCTGTCGTGTGTTTGTTCATTTGGGAAAGACACAGTCACCATTTAGGTGGGGGGGGGGATGAGCAAGAATACCTGTCAAATTCCACACAGAAGGTAGAGTGTGGGGAGCATGCCCTCTAGATCCCTGCAGTGCCTGCCTCAAACGCCCCAGAACCCCTAGGAGGTAACAACTGGAGCTGCCTGCCTGCACACTGAAGCCTTCCCTGGCTCTCCTTGAGTGCCTGCTGTTCAGTACTACAGAGGCCACCAGCACAGACTGTTGTTTCCAGCTGCGTGGGAGCCTGAAGGCTGTGCTGGCTCACTTTGCTGGCTAGAAATCTTCTGGGAAACTCCTGCCTTTGTCTCCCCAGAGCTGTGATTAGACTCAGATGCTGCCACACCCAGCTTTTTAGGTGGGTCCTGGGGAATCTGAACTCAAATCATAACAAGCACTATACCCACTGAGCCATCTCATCTTCCTAGCCCCTGAGTAAACTCTCACAAATGAGGTCAGGCAAGGACTGTGATCTAGAGAGATTTGCGGCTGGGTGCCAGATAACTGAACAATTTAAGTGGGCAGAGGAAATAGCTTTCAACCAATGTCAGACAGGAAGGTGGTTCCTGCTATGGTTTGACACAGTTTGTCCACACTGAAACTCATGCTGGAGCTTGGTACCCTGTGTAGAAGTGTCGGCGCATAGAGTGGAATTCCAATCATATTCACCAGACTAGGAGAGATTCTACAGGCACTCAGTTGTTCTCGTGACAGCACAGAGCTGTAAAGTGAAGCAGAATTCAGTGTGCTTGTAAATCTATTAGGCAGATTATTTACTCTCCTTTGTCTCCTCCGTTCCTCTTACGTGTGCGCATGCTCCTTCCATAGGTACTTGCTTTCGCTCTCTGCTCCCTTCTCATGAAATTATGTAGCAAGAATATCCTGGTGCTAAATATCCTCCATAACCGAGAGCCAAAACAAATCCTTTTCTTTATAAGTTACCCAAACTCTCATATATTTCTGTAGTAAGAAAAAAACAAACTAAAACCGTGAGTGAAGGCCTAATTTGCTCAGCCCTTGGGTTGGGCAGCTCTGAATCGTGCTCTCTAGTGTCTCCCCCCCCAGAACCCTCTGGCCCTAGGCTACAGCCATCCACAGCAGTAAACTACTTTCCATGTACCTCTTAGCTGGCCTTGCAGGGAGAGAGCTGCATTTGAGAGGCAGAAAAGAACTCGGAAATCAAGAGCTATTCTTCTCAGGAGGAAATGGAAGGCTCCTGCATTTAAGAGATTTGTACAAACCCTCCAATCCATTAAACAGAGCTGGGATTAGATCTCTCCATTACAAAAGACCACAAAACAAAGCAGTACTCCTAAGATTTACTGATTTACCGAGCCCCCGTCCTGGCTTGTCTTTTGAATGCCTCATTTCATTTCCTCAACCATCTGGGAAGACTGTTCTTTTGCCCTCTCCTCCAGTAAGGAGCTCAGAAATCTATCCTGCAGGTTGAGAATGTATCCAAGGTCACACAGCATGGAAGATCCAAACCCGACTTTGTTCATGCCCAAGGATAGATGGGATATTGGATGTTACCATTAGCACCATGGGATGGTGCTGTTCCGTAAGTATGACTCCCAGACATTCTGAGAGAGGGACAATGATTTGACTGTTACCTAGGGAACTTGGTTCTAGTCTCCTTAATACCCAATAGCCAAGGAGTATAGACATTTTTTGAGTTCTGTATGAGGAAGAGGAAGAGAGGAAAAAGGAGAATGGGGGAGGGGGAAGAGGCAGTGGCCAGTGATGACAGAACAATGTGCAAAAAGCCAAGAGAGAGTAAATAATTCACTTAATAGATTTAAAAGCACTCCAAATTCTGCAGCATGTCATGGCAGAAACACAGATGCTATCTCTCATACCATGAGGTAGTAGCCTTCTTGGGAATTTCCTCTCAAACCAGGTAATTGAGCTGCAAGGTTTGAGAAGGGTTTTCACAAGGGAGCCTCTCCCTCCTAAATCCGTGTTCTTTCACTGTGCTAATGAAGAATTTGTGAAGTATGGGACTGCCAAAGATTCTAGCACAATTGGAGAGACATTGACAAGGTCCAAACACAGGCATGGCCAGGGATAAAGGTTTCAGTGCATTACAAAGGAGAGATTCAAGAAGAAAGGCGGAGTTTAAGCATCAGTAAAAGAAGAATACTAAATAGAAGTATGTGGAAGGGGAGAGGGAGAGAAAAAAGAAAATGAGCAACTGCCTAGATAATGGGAAGAAGGTTTAATGGACTTGGCCATTCTTCAGGAGCTAGAATGTTCATTAGGAATTGGGTGGAGATGGTGAAGCCTTTTTTATTCTATGTAAATCATTCCTTCCCCCCCCCCCCCCCCCGTATATGAGAAGCGCCAGGAAGGGGTAATGCAGTGTTTCCTTCTAAGGCTGTTATAGTATTCCCAGCAGTCTTGAAGGCAGATTAGAGTAAGTTGTCAGCATGGCTACCAAAGTGCATGTGTGCATGCATGCTTGGATCTGATCATGCTTGTGATTACTGCTCTCACAATTGGAATTGGGCCCCCGTGCTGAATTGCCATACAAGCCTTTGCTCACTGAACCTTACAGCCATTGTCAGTGTAAGGAGGACAGACAGAGCAGAGAAACCATGAGCAGCACATCAGCCCACAGAGAAAGCATGAAGCAGAGTCCAGAGCCCTTCACTGGTAGCTGGCAGGTCAGGAGCCCAAGTGGCAGGTTGAGATCTGTGCTGGGAAGCAAAGTACAGGTACAGGAATGGAGGAAGACATTTAATGGGATGGCTAGTGTTTATTGTCAATTTGGCAGAATCTGGAATCACCTGGGAGATGGGCCTCTGCTCATGCTTGGGAGTGATTATGTTGATTATGTTAATTGAGGTGTAAAAAAAAATCCTTCTTAATTGTGGGTAGGACCATTCCCCAGGCAGGGCTAAATGGACTGAATGACATGGAGAAGAGCTGGGCATGCACTTTTGTCTGTCTGCTTCTTGACTGTAGATGCAATGCAACCAACCCAACCTGGCACTGGGACTTCTCTGCCACGATGCCAAGTAAATGAACCTTTTCCTTAAGTTGTTTTGTCAGGGTGTTTTAGCACAACAGAAAAAAAGGAAACTAAACAACAACAGGATACTTCAGAAACATGACCAGAGACCAGAAAAGGAACTGAAACTCAGAGAGGAAAGGGAGAAGGGGAAGATTCACTTAGAGCAAAATGTAACAGGCAGGATCAAAGACACACACAGAGAGAGAGAGAGACAGAGAGAGACAGAGAGACAGAGAGAGAGAGACAGAGAGACAGAGAGAGACAGAGACAGAGAGACAGAGAGAAAGTTGGACCCAGGCAGAGACAAACAGAATAAGCAAAAAGAGGCAAAGGTAGGCAAAGATGAAATAACACACACACACACACATACACACACACACACACACACACACACAAATAGATAATAACAAAGTGAGCAAAGATGTACATAGAAAAGATGAGTAGATTGAAGGAGTGGAAGAGATGGAGAAAGGCCAGGACGGGGTCCAAAGAGTCAATGAGGGAAACTGAAGGAGAAGCAGGGAGAACTTGGGAGAGGTCAAGTGATGGGAAGGAGACAGAAATCCCTCAGAGCTCCTTGGTCCAATGAAAACATGTCTTTAGAAATTACCTGTTTCTTTACCATCCAAATCTAGAGGCTGTACTAACTCACTCCTGACAGGACTAGCAGACACAAGCTTCAACCCAGGTCCTCAGGGCAAAGAGAGAAAGTGCTGGATGGGGGAGCCCTCTAAGGAGGGGAAAGCTGTGTTCCTTTGGCCACCACTGGGAGGGAGCAGGGCTGCCTTTTTCCTTCTTCCCCCCCTTCCAGAAGCATCCTGAAGCCTCCTCTCATACAAGTCTCCCAAGCACACTCCCCAACCTTCCCAGAAAACTCACCTGAGCCCACAAATAGCTCCTGTACCAGTTCATCTCTGTGGCAGTGAACCAAGAGGCCATCCTGGCAAGACTCCTCCCTGTGCTCTGCAATCAGGAAATCCAACAGGATCTGCAGATAAAATACAGGGTAAAGAGGGAAAGGAAATGGAGAGGGAACACCAGCGAGCCCAACAAGACAATAGCAGTTGAACAAGATGTGTTCATAAGGCCAATAAGACGCTGAAGTCCAGGAGGAGGCAGGCCTCAAGACATGAGGAGTGGGGGAGAAGCTCAGGCTTCTATCTGTAGATACAGTGTTGCTGTAAAGGTAACATGCTGGAACCCTCAGGAAAGTAATGGAGAAAGTACTGCTATTCTATTCAACCATACTGAGCTAAACCAAGCCAAGTCCAAAAGCAGGAGATTAATCTTGGGATTGTGAATCTCCAAAGGATATTTTCCTTCTTCCTGAGAGATGCTTCCCTGATGACCAGAGGCTCAATGGAACCTAAAGTCACATATAAGAGAAGTCAAAGACTGCCCTGCTCCCCTGTCATCTATGGACCTAAGATTGTGGGGCAGAGCAAAGATGAAGAAGGAAGGGTCATTCTACGGGGAACCAAATGTGCTCCACCAACAAACACAGCCAGATGTTCTTTCCATGGAAAGGACTACATGCCCTCTCCATGTATTAACCTTCTAACAGTCTGCTTCCAGTCACCAGCATGTTTCATCTGTGTCCCGTGTAACTCTACTATTCACAACCAATGAACACCTCTGCCAGCTATGCATGTAAATGCAGAATATACTCTAGAGAAGTCACATGCAGCATCATATTAACAATGAATAGAACTGAATGATAAATTTCTTAAAGCTCAGAAATTCTTTCTTTTGGTATACTGTTTTAATGTTAAAACTGACACATTCATGGATGGCTCCAAAACCAGGGATTCATGAGTTACTGGTCCTTGGACCAGTTCAAATAGCAAAGATTTAATCCACTACAGTGCATGTGAAATATGTCCTAAGAATACCAGGACCTATTACTACACAGATATCTCTTTACATTTACAAAATCATGAACCCTCCAAGGGCTGAAGCATGAAGCAGGCCAAAACAATGGATTCAGCATTTGTCTTCCATTTCTCAATGGAAGTAACAGGTTACAATGAACAGAAGTGCCTTTAGAGCCAAACAACAATCCTGATCTCTAGCCCTTTCCCACTATGTATAAAACTGCCTTTGTTTAAATTCACTTGAATTTCTGGCTCCCAGATGTTTCATTTGTAAATTGGACATATTAGACATCGCCAGGTTATAGGAGAGAATATAGTGGAAGGAAGTTACAGGTGAGTTTGGCTAACACCATAACCCTTATTTTGAACCCTTTCACCTTTACCCTCTTTCAAATGCCAGTTCATAATATCTGAATCACGTGCTTAACAATTCAGCTTAGCTTAATAGTCTTCTGATGGCATATGCTACCTGGGAACTCTATGTAAAGTTTCACCTGGTCTGGTGATCTCTACTGGATTATAAGCTTGCCGTTTAATTATTTGATACAATATTTTAAATTTAGCCCACTAAGTACAAATTCAATGGATGGGTGGGTGAACTGATGAACAGATGAGTTAATGATTATATATTTGGATAGTTGAGTGGACAGATAAACAGATAGATGAGTAGATGGGTGGGTAGATAGATAGATTTGAGGATTTATGGATCTATTCATGAACGGATGGAGCATGACAATCGCATGTGTTGATGCTTGCTCTACCTCCTCTGTGAAGCATGCTTCTTGGTGGATTTTATCACCTGGCTCAATCTTCCTGAAGTCATTAGTCACCTCAAGTTGAATTGGGAGATACTGGCCAAGTGGTTGCTAAGTGGCCTATCTGTCAGAAAGGGCAATAGTTATAGAAGTTGCAGCCAAAAGTGACACCTCCACTTGGTCATTTTAAAGAGTCATATACCAACCTACAGTTCTTCCATCCTGGCAGGAATGTCAGAGGGTCCCAACTCTTCCAATACCAGTTATGATATGGAACAATAATTAGGGTTAGTCAGGCCTCCTAGTGGCAAATATAGGTCACAGATGAAGCATGTGTCTGCATGGCACATCTGAAAGAGAGAGCTTTTAGCTAAACATGCTACTAGCTGATGAAAAACAACCTACCAGGAGAATTGTTGCTCATGTCCCGTGAGTACCTTGGGACCAAGCTTTTTGTCCCATACTCCAAATATAGACATGGTTTGTGGGCCAGGCTTACTACTAAACCTGAGCGTATTATTGGCATCAATGGATTTATTCCAGTAGCAAAAAGTTTACCATTCAGATCTGTGTTCAATGAACAGCTAGCTGGATTTACTAAGAAGAGTGAATTTGTTCCTAGAGCCTTGGGGGAATGGTGCTCTTGCTCACTGGAAACAAGTGTGTCTTTGGGATGAGGATTCAAGATGACATTTACCAGTTTGTTGCACTCAGTTTCCAGCTTTTTTGGTTTTTATTACTAATTGTTACAGCATCACATTTTCTCTCCTTGATTTTGTGCAATTTCCTTCACTTTATAGGAGAGTCCAGACTTTGATCAGACAGCCCTGGAAAAGAGTCAGACTTGAGAGTTTCATCTTCTTTCTCTAGTCTATGCTAGCCTAGTCTCAGTTTCTGTTCAAGAAAAGATCCTCAGCTTTCTTATCTCTCACATGAGGAGGCTGGACCAGATGATAGTGTGGCCTCCTTCCAGCTCTCTGGTTCCATACTTTAAGAGGTTTCTGTTTTCAATCCAAATATCTAGCAAGTTAAATCTCCTTTGTATTGTAAGCTTGAAGCATGAGGAAGACATCACCGAGGAGTGAGAATGTGAAAATGTGAAAATTTGAAAGATAGAACCATTGGGTTTAAGAGTCATGGGACATTTGAATTAAAATGGAGCTTGGAGATCTCCAGGGCTACCGACTCCTTCATGCTATCAAAAAGAAAACTAGAAGGAACTAATGCAGTTTTAGGGTTTTTCCCCCTTGAGTAAGATACATTATTGGATATAAATTGAAAAAATATCATTCACATTAAAAAGCTGTGTAGTGGTTGTACTTAAAGGAAATTTATGCTAGTATCTCATTCTGGGTTATCATCTGCAGTAGACTGTTCCATATCCCCCCTTATCCAATAAGCCATACTTCATCCACATTTACTTCTTTAGGATCCCTCTCTCACCAACTTTAGGATAGCCAGGTGATGGGTTTAGTAGGCCTAACATTAGCAGGCATAACTGGAGCAGAAGCTTAGTCATAGCTTTCCCATCAACATATCAGTGCCTTCCCTCTTACACACTGACTCCTAGGCTTCGTCTCCTAGGCTTCGTCTCAGAGTCTAGTGGTCATACTGGAAGAAGCCCATGCCACATGGAATAGTACCAGGGCTCTCAACTACAGCTCCAGCTAGTGAAATGGCAGCACCAAATTGCAAGCCCATGAGGGCACCATCTTAGAAATTTTTTTCCCACAACCAACCCTGATGAATTTTCCCAGGAAATGTGGTATGTAGCAGAGACAAGCTTTCTGCATAAAATATTGCTTAAATTGTGCAATCATGAGCAAATAAACATCTGCTATTTATGAAGCCACAAATGTTTAAGGTGGGTTGAATACATGGCAATGGATAACTGGTAAACCATAGTCACACTCAGATGCATGTTTTCTATTTCTTGGTCTAGACACAGTTACTAGTGAAGTTCTCCACACGGTCTCATGGAATTTCTTCTCTGGGTTCAAGTGAGTACCTCCAATTCTGTTGCTATAGGAAATAGCAATTAATCAGCTTTCAAATACCACCTTTGCCATAAGAATGGACAGTTTGGTTCTCTGTGTATGTGTCTTTGTGAACATAAGTTTATTTTTTCTTTCCTCAAATAAATGCCTTTTTGCATAGATAAATAAGAGTTGAGGAGCTGGAAAGTGCTGATTTAGGGATAAGTTTCATAGTTTGCTTGCTTATCAGGTGCTTATGGGCTTTGAATGCATCAAGGTCCCAAACCTAAAGGTTAATGTTTTGACACTGAAAATCCATCAGTCAGAGGGTGAGGACGAGGGGACAGTTTGCATTAATTATGTCTGACTCTTAATTTGAATCAATGAAAATGGAAGAGTGACAGAGGTGTTTGGGCAGAATTATAATTAGCAAGACTGACACAGGCTTGAACAAAGAGGTGTAGGGGAGGAGGTTGACAGAGTGTGACAGTAGGGAACAGGCTGATGAAGCAGGGATGGAGTCAGAGAGGCAAGTAAGAGCCTTGGGTAGAGTGACAGACAGCTGAAGGCAGAGGGCTGAAAAGCCAGGCAGGGCCGGGTCTAGGTCTTGGAAGAACACCATCTGTGGAGTAGTCTTAGTAGTGTAGAGCTTGGAATCCATGAATGGTTTGAGAAATGGACCAAGATGTGGATGCCCTCTCATGAGGACTTGTCTCATTTCTGGATCAAAAATGTCTCTTGGGTCTTTGACATCAGTGGCTTCAATGAACCATTTTCACTTGCAGAAGGATGAAGTGATACTCAGAGATTGGTAGTGGTTTCTCCAAAGTCATATAGCTCCCGAAGGACAGAGGCTATGGGACTTTGCTTCTGTCCTTTGTCTTCTAATTCCCCCACCCCAAACTGACCTTGCCGCAGGCCCCAGTATTTGGAAGCTTCAGATACATTAATTATCCTGTTATATTTCTACCCTTTCATGGGAGCAGGATACTAAGCAGTTTGGGGTGGGAAAGAAGACAGAATAATTTTAGAGATAATGTTGGTCACATGAATAGATCATGACTTAGCAATAGCTAGAAGGGGTAGCCAGCCTATTGCTAATATTCACAATAACCAAAGGATCATTACTCTAAATGCTCATTTAAAATTCTATCAGAAAGTCATTTATTTGGGTTGAACATTTGAATCTTTATATGATACTTTTAAATTATGTTTTAAGATTTGTTTTTATGTATATATTAGTGGTATGTGTGTGTGGTATGCTTACAGAGGTCAGAAGAGAATGTTGGATCACCTGGAGCTAGCTATGAACCACCCAGTGTGCTAAGAATTAAACTCAGGTCCTCTGGAAGTTCAGTGAGTACTCTTATCTACTGAGCTATCTCTCCAGCTTCTACTTTTAAATTTTTATTTGTGTGTGTATGTGTGTGTGAGAGAGAGACAGAGACAGAGAGACAGAGAGACAGGGAGTGCAAAGAGGGAGAGTTAGAGACAAGAGAGACAGGTGTTGGAGTCCCTGGAACGAGAGTTATAGATGATTGTGGATCACTGGATATGAGCACTGGGAACTGAACCCAAGTCCTCTGAAAGAGCATCAAGTACTCTTAACCAGTGAGGCACTTTTTCAGCTTCCTTTTTATGAGCCTTTACATTTCTATTATGTTGTGTTGTGTTATGTTACATTATTATATAGAAATGTCCCAAAAGAGATAGTATGGAAGTCACTTCCTTACATCTTAATGTGAATCAGCATAACCACCACATTTGCTCTTTTAATAGACACACACAGGGCAAATCCTTTGTCCAAACCCTGGAACCCCAGAGTGGAGTCCATGTTAGAGAAATTCTGCATCTCCTAGGAATTAGAGTCGTACAACAGTGACATAGTTGCAGCACTTGGTTGAGCATCTGCTGTGTTCCAGGTCTTGACTACAGAGTTTTAACCCAGTTCCATTTCTCATGTATTCTCTCCATAGAAGAAGAAGCTCCATACCTTTCCAAAGTTACATAGCCAGAGCAGGTGAAATTTTAGTGTAGTGCAGATCTGCCTGATTCCCAAACCTGAGCTTTTCCAAGGACATTGCCTGTGCCTTCACAGAAATGCACCAGGTGTGAATGTGGAAAAGTGAACACAGTGGGTTGGGGTAAAGAGACGGAAAGAGTGCATCAGACATCATTTAGGGGTCATGCAGGTGTTAGAAACCAAGGGACAATTTGGGGCAAAGGCACAAAAAGATCAAAGCATAGTCTGTTTTCAGGAAACCGTAAGTAGCCCATCGTAACCAAAGCCAAGAACTTGAAAGGAATCTGCTCACAAAAGTAAGCTATGTAGGCAGGCAGGGGCCAGTTCTCCTGGGGTGCTGCTAACAAAATCTGGATTTTATCCTGAGCTTGGCACAAATCTTTGGCCAATGTTAAGCATAAGAGCTTTGGCAAGGACACAGCTTTGAAGTCTGGGACTCCAAGAGCACAAATGCTTGGGAGCTCAGGCCCTGGGGTCAGATCTGGATTCTATCCTGCTTCATGCTACAGAAGTCATTAATTTTTCTCTTGCCTGCTGGAATGTAAGCTCTCCGAGGTCAGCACCCCCATCTTCTTGATCTCTGCTGTAGGCACAGAAATCACTGGCAAAGTTAGGGGAGACCAGTGAGTGTTTCCTCAAACCTAACCTTTTTTTCTGGACATATGTCACAAAGGTAAAGGTGACAATTTCCACCCCTCTTTGTAGGTATGTGTGATCATGCATTACATTTTCTCTGGTAGGATGCGGGGGGTGTGTGTGTGTGTGTGTGTGTGTGTGCGCGCGCGCGCGCGCATGTGCGTGCCCATTGCTACACTTTCTTTTAGAATTGCTTGTTCCCTTTACCTTACTTATTACAAACTAGAACCCAAGTGTGATCCTAGCCTGGCTTTGACCCTGTAATGAACACAATGTCATAGCAGATGGCAGAGCTCAAAAACATAGGATCCTGGATTTCAGAATAGCCATCTAGAGAGCTGAGCTACTGACCTCAGGACTGTCACATGTAGAACAAGTGAAGTATGTTTGATGAGCCTCAGCACTAAAGGGGGCTTTATGTTACAGTGGCTAGTCTTTACCATAACTGACTTAGTGAGTGTCCGCAGAATGAAGTGTATGCTCCTGCAAATGGTAGCAGGGTCTTGTTTTGTTTGCCCAGTATGACAATACCACTCAAACTTATGTCTATCTAGCGTCTCCAAAGCACCTAGTTTTGTGTCAGACTCTTGCTTAACTGAACTAAAGGCAATAAACTCAATTTTGGCTAGACATGTCTCCCTAGGGCTGTTTCTATAGTCTGCTCTGCTAAAGGAGAGAGGACTGTCTCCCCCAGACCAATGCTAGTTAGAGCGCTTAAGTAGTGTTTCCAGCTTTTGGATGAGAAGGAGTTGCTAACAGATTGGAAAGTTGGAGGTGGCACCGCAAAGGTGGAAGCCTCATGGGTGACACTATGAAATTTCCAGAATTGCGTCTGGCAGAGTTCAAGCTTTGCACTGCATGGCTGCAAAGTCACAAGGGAGAAAGGGAACCCTCTCTGCAGAGCGAAGCATGCTGGCACTGGTAGTGCATCAAATTTAACAACATTGCCACACACATCCCCAAATCCTGTGCTGCTGAGAACTCGTTAGTGACATCGGATGTGACATATGGGTGGGTAATACAGTCTGGAGCCTAGATTTCAGTAATTAACCAATAGCAATCAGGAGTGAAGGCAATTCCAGGGAACTGTAATTGTCTGGAAGTTCTGGGTGCCTGCAGGCTGAGCCGCAGGCCAGAAACCCAGCCAGCTCTGTCCCCAGGAATCACAAAGAGCCAAGGTCATGATTGCCATTTTAAAGGGGGTCCTTTCTCAGAAAGCTTGAGATCATAGCAAATTGTGGCAGATGAGAATTTCCTCTGTGATATGACCTGGCCCAGAGCTCGCTGTAGGGGGTGGAGGGCACTCCTGCAGCACCATGGAGTGAGCACATTACCTGCTGGGAGTCCAGGGATTAAATGGCACTAGCCCTGGGTGACCAGTGACTTCAGGCTATCAAGCCAATTTCCAATTCTCTCATTTGATAAGAACTTTCTGTGGTAATTAGCATATACCAACTTGGAGGCAGGGGCTAGCTAAATGTTTAGATAGCTTGCTTGCTTTTTTGAGATGGAGTCTGAGTTCTGGTTGCATTAATTTATGGCAACCCTCCTGCTTCAGCCTCCCAGAAAGCATCTGTTGTTGGTGTGTGTTCATTGTATAAAAATGATAGGGATGGTACTGGCATTTTTGTTCAAGCATTCATGTATTTCTCAAGTACCCTCTTCTGCCTCCATGCCCTGCAGCAAACAGTCCAACTTTGATGGCATACCTGTGTGTTTGCCATCTAGGTTGAATCTATGAAAGAAAGCATGTGGTAGCTCTCTTTCAGAGTCTGGCTTATTTAGTTTAGTGTGACCATCTCCAACCCTATTTCTATTTCATGAAAATTACATTATATCACATTCTGTGGTTGAGAATTTCATACATGGATATAACATGTTTTGAACAAATACACAGGTCTTCCTCTGTTGTCTCTTCCTTGACATTTCCTTTCCAACTTCATGGGCTCCCTATTTTTGTTAATCCACTGAATCCACTTAGTATTGCCTATACATGTGTGGTTGTAGGCACTGAAACACAAGTAGCCACTTGGGCACATCCCCCAAAACACTGATTCTTCCTTCCCCCACAGCCACCAATTGCCAGTGGCTTCTTATTTTTCTTGCTCGTTTTTTTATTGCTGGGCACCCACACTGATTTCATATCTTGGGTATTCTGAAGAGTGCCAGAAGAAGCATGTGTCTCTTTGAGCAGGTGATTGCTTTGGCTGTATGTAGCAAGTATTTTTAAATGTTTGACAAGAAAGGCTAAACAAGTGGCTAAATGTGCTAAGGATCAAATCTAGGGAATTGTTAGGTAACTTTTCTACCAATGAGTTTCATCCCAGCTTAATGCAGATGGAACAATGATAGCTACTCTAAACTCCTTGAGAATGTGCTGCTTTCTTCTTGATATAGCCTATGGAAGCGAGGGCACACTTCCCTGTCTGAGGCCATGCCTCCAGGATGCAGAGGTTGAGGAAACAAAGATGGAGTCTGTGAAGCAAGATGGTGAGAGGGAGGGAAGGAAGCACAATGGACGGGGATCACCAGAGGTAGGGACTACAAGAAGGGCTGGGGGAAGGCAAGGAACTGTAGGGACAATGTCATAGGACAGACAAGTCCAGGGAGATGTGCCAAAGAGACCACCTAAGGGGTGTCCGAAGAGACTGTTACTTTTGGTGTTGATGAACTGATAAGAATCCTGTGTGAATCTGAGGCCTATACACTATGTCTACAGAGGTGAGAAGTCTTTCCCCTCTGTAAAGTTGTAGAAGAATTCCATTAGCATCTCTCTGATGTTCTCTGCTCAGCAAACTCCTCTTCCCTGATAACGCAAAAATAAACAAAAGCTCATTGGGCATCTCTCTGAATCATCACAAATTCCAAAGAAGAACAGTCTGTATTAATGAGGTTTTTAAAATTTACTATTCTAAGTGGAGTTTGAGGTTAAACATCTCTTGTTTATCTGGGCAATAGGACCAACATTCCAGGCAGTAATCAGGATCCATAACACCCCTGAGGAATTAAACTCCCAGAAAGGAAAAAGTCAGTGTGGTTTTGGGTCCCTAGACTTTAAAGAGAGCCTCAAGCATTCATGCAAACTTGAGAAGAGGTGAAATCTTTGTTACTGTACAAAGGTTGTGCGTTTGAGAGGCAGAGGTGAAACTTATGATGCAAGACTATTGGATAGGCAGACCTGTGGGTAGGAGAAAAAGAAGCACAGCAAACGGAGGTTGACAGAAGAGGATGATATCAATAGGGATAGCAGAACCGCTGTCTTATGCTGCTGCATAAGACTTGACCAACCTACCAGGGTTTTCTGTGGAAAGCCTCACATTCA
>PVIH01009691.1:0-80528 GCA_004025045.1 Sigmodon hispidus | reverse complement strand
AGTGGTTAAATGCAGCTAACCAGTTTTTTAGAATATGCTCTCTAGCCAAGTCTAACTTTAGACACTGTAGATGGACAAGCTTGATTGTCTGAACCAAAATGGGAACATTAAATAAATACCACAGCCCTCACTAATAACATTGTGACTTTGCTGTCAAGTGTAGATTCTCTGCCCCATCCCCTAAAAGAAAAAAAAAAAAAGCTTGTGACCATTTTGTATGGCTTGTCTGGAAACTTCTGTAAATCTTATGTTTTAGTAAAATATTTTTTGTTATTCTAAAAAAAAAAAAAAAAAGAAAAAGAAAATACTCATTTATTTTTTTTTATAAGTCTTTTCTGGCCTCTGGTCTCCACATATATGCAGAGGAGTACATCACCCCCATACACATGAACACACACGCACACACACAAACATACATGCACGTACGAAGGGGGCGAATTGGGGTGCCTTCCCCCCTGGCGCACAGAGCCGCCTGAAGACAAGAATCCTGTTTTGCCTCTGCAGCTCTTGTGGCTGTCTTGTTCTTCAGACAACAGAAAGAACTCTTGTTTGTTTAATAAGTTTGTCAATAAATAAACATTATCTGCTTCTGTTTCTCTGCTGAGTTGAGTTTCTGCTTACCCTAACAGCTTCTGAGGAGGCTTTATGTACACAGGAAAAAGAAATGGCAATGCTGTGTAAGCAGGCAGCCCTGTGTAGAGCATGGAGTGAGAACAGTTTATTTCTGAGATCCTTTCTTCTTTTTTATGCATATTTCCCCCTCATTTAAAGGTCCAGATGGCTTATGAAGCTGCTGCTTTCATCTTGCATCAACCTATTAAGGACTAATGGATCTATTTCTAGAAGTCTTTAAGTTTAAAATAAAATAAAACAACAATTTGAAAAAATGAGGAAGATCACAAGCCAAGGAATGAGTCACTGTTGACTGAAGTTTGGACATGGATGGAGGGTTTGACGTTAAGCCACACCACGCAGGCAATGATCTTCGTAAAAAGCCAGAACTGAGGAACAAAGAGTTAAATTTACTGGGCCTAGGTCAAAGAGCTGAAGAGCAGGATGGTAAACATTAGCAGGTAGCCTGCAGAAAGTGTGCTAGAAGGCTGGGAGGTCAAGGCATGTGCTCCTTCCCATGCTGTCCGGGCAGCATGCACAACAATGTTACAGGACTTCTGTCAATGTGTGACGCACTATAGCACCAATCAGAAGGAGGAGACAAAATCTGGTTTTAACTCAATGAGGGAAAAGCAGAAGAAGAGCAGGAGAGAAACTAGTTATACCGTTATTCAGAAATGGGTTCATGTGGAAAGAGTTCAGCAGAGGAAACCATATCGCCAAGAGGAGACATGGAGATTGACTCAGTGTTCTTAATGCCCATCCCTCCCCACAGTAACCATCAGGCTCTAATGGCCGTCATTCTTTATGCCGCAACCTATGGGGACCCTCCCGACAACTTTTGAACCTTACTGTGGCCCAATAATTCTATTTTTTCTGCTAGCATTAATGACAATTTTTGTTTAGTTTTTATTCTGGGTTGACCTCAAACTTGTTGTATAGCTCAGAATGACCTTAAATGAATCCCCCCTGTCTCTTCTACCTGAGTGATGGGAATGCAGGCATAAGCCATCACACCTACAGTCCTGGGGATCGAACCCAGGTCTTCACACATGTTAGGCAAGTACTGACCCACTGAGCTATAGGCCCAGCTGATAATGGAAACTTAGCTTCAGATTGAAAGTTATAAAACAAAGCACCCAGACCTTCAGTGTCAGGAGAATATGGTTGTTGAGATGTGAATAAGAATTTATAGGGAGCTGAATATAATGATACACACCTGTAATCCCAGCCACCTGGTCCACAGAAGCAAAGGAAGCATGACTTTGAGAGCATCTTAACAAGATATTGAGATCCTGTCTCAAAGCCCAAACAAAATAAGCACTACCTATGGCTGGGAGGAACTGGTTTCTGTACTGAATGCACCACTGATTTAACTGAGTGGTCTAGGATGCAAAACAATGCTGAGACAGACACTACAGCCGATAGTAGAGGAGGCAGCCCCAAAGCTTTCAGGGCCAAGAACACAAACTCGGGGCAAAGGAGACATTCAGCCAGTAAAGGTGCTTTGCCTCTGAAACCTGGTGACCTAAGTTCATGTAGAGGACACACATGTATACACACATAGAGATACACAAATACCCACAGAGACACAGGGACATGGACACACACACACACACACACAGAGAGAGAGAGAGAGAGAGAGAGAGAGAGAGAGAGAGAGAGAGAGAACATTGAAATACCTCTAACTATAAAGATCTTTTCAGTCCCCTCCAAGTGAGATGTGTATGTTCCTGACCTGAAGTGCACTTCTAGATCACCCTTCTGCCTGTTGAAAGTACAAGCTCTCTAAAGACCTCATTTAATCTTAGAATCAGCTCCGAAAGATGGAATTACCATCCCTGAAAAAGTGCAGTTCGGTTTCAAGAAACTGAATGCAGCTGCAACACTGAGGTGGAAATGTGACTGCTTGGCGGTAAGAGATTAAAAGAGAGCTTTGCTTACCCTAGTGAGTTTCATGATTCCATAAATCATGGGCTAACCTTTGCTTTGCTCAAATTAAAACATACATCGTCATGGCCTCCTCCTAATCAAGCCTTGTCATCTTCAGCATCCAGATGGAAGACACAGATGCTGAAGAGGGACCAGAGGAGGAGGACGTGAATAATCTTGGTGACAGTGACCGATGTTCTGATAGGAACCAGAATGCCTTCGCGGTTTCAAGAACCATGGAGAAGATCAAGCACTGCTGGAAAGGAGCCTTCCAGTTTAACTGTGTGCCTGATAAGCTCCAGAGAGAGCAGCTGGAATTCTGCAGGCTGCTTGTGGTGCTTTCTTCATATTTATTCCTAGATCACATTTGCAGCTGCTTTTATCTGCTGCTTAGAAGTTCTTGTATTTGGGAAATTGTTTACAGTAAAAATAAAAACCCTCTTGCTGACATGGAACTGTAATTTATTAGCCAGCTAGAAGCCTAGTTATCTCTTAATGCATATATATGGAATCTGGAACTTTCTACTCTATTCAAGATGCCATTTCCAGAGACTCAAATTTATCATAGCCAGTGTTGCTCTGAGGTGACAAGTGCTCACTTCAAGAGAAAGTAAATGTATACTTCCCCATTATGCACATGAAAGAATGGCCAGCAGAGAATAAGACAAATACAGCTAGATGAACAAAACCATAGGGAAATAAAGCAGAGCCTAGTCTTGTTAAAAAATGGGGCCAACAGATATTCATTGCTACAGCAAAGGATGCCATGAGAGGAGGGTAGAGATAATGTTATGAAGAAATTGACCCCAGGATAGCTAAGGTGCAGTATCTTTGGACACAGTAAACTTGGGTGTAGGTTGTCATCAGCTGTTCCCAACCAGGAGGAAAGGCAAGGTCTGAGAAGGTTCCTGGCCTCGGGGTGGGGTAAGGGGCTGTGAGGTGTCACAGGTATCTTCAGAGCTGGGAGCTCTAGGCTGATGTCTTGGTTTGCTTTCTGTTGCTATGATAAACACACACATACACACACAGCAAAAGCAACTTGGGGAGAGAATTTATTTGGCTTACAGGTCAGTAGGGAAAGCCAAGGCAGAAACTCACAGCAGTGACCCAGAAACAAAAGTTGAAGCAGAAACCATGGGACACTATCCACCTGCTTGCATTCCTTGGCTTCTTTCTTGATTCAGTGCAGGCCCCTGGCCAGGGATTCTAGCATCCGCAGTGGGCTGTGGTGCCCCGGATAAAAAGGCATGGAAGAAGAAAACATTAGTGTTTGCCTGCTTGCTTTCACTCCTCTGGCAAACCAGCAAGCGACATTTTCCGTGGTTGTAATTTCAGTTCCTGCCTAACTTCCCTCCTCGATGGAAGTATGGAGGAAATAAACTCTTCCCTCTTCAAGCTGGTTTTGGTCATGGTGTTTTATCACAGCAACAGAAAAGCAAGCTAGAACTGTGGGAGTGGGTATTTTGTCTTCCCACAAGTCCTTCCTTGGAGAGTGCTGCCCCTGTTACCCATGGGATTTGGGTCTTGCCCTCCTCGTGAACAGGGCACAACTTGTAGGGGTTGCTTTTCTCTATCATGTGGGTCCTGGGGATCCAGCTCAAGCAGTCAAGCTGGGTGGAAAGAAAGCTCCTTTACCTGCTGAGCCATCCCTTGGCCTCAGGTTAGCATCTCATGGGACGTTCCTATGGCACTCAAGTTGCCTGTATTGCCAGGGCCCGTATCAGTGACCATCTGCAAATGTTCAGATTATCTGTCCAGACACAATGGCCCCTGGAAAAAAGCCTGAAGTTAAAGGCAGACAAGCTTATCACCTTACCAGGAGAAAGTATCTGTTCTGCGTTGTAAATGCTTGGGATTTATAGCACACTGCAAATAACCCAGAGCATGCAGGTTAAACACAAGACAGTAACACATTTGAAACTTTGCAAAACATGATTACCATAGTGGTTGTGTTTTGTAACACATCTACATGCCTCCTCCAAAGAGCTAACATGGTGGAGAGATGAAGATTTACACTGTTGGCCAGTATAAACTGCTTTTTCTGGATTCTAGAGCTGTGGAGCACAGGACTTAGACCAACATAGTCAGGCTCCTGAAGTGGTACCTGGTCCACAGCAAACATCACCCCATAGTCTATTCTTGGCTCCCCAAATCTTCTGAAAAGCTCTTATTACTCTTCTAATTTCAAAATTTTATAACAAATTGCTGACTTTCCTGAGACAAAGCATATACAACTCTACTTGAAATTACTTTCCCACAAGAAACTTTGTGGCCCAGAAGACATTTTCTCTGTGAAGAAAAAAAGCATGGAACGGTTTAACAGCTGTGGTTAATAATGGCTGTTAACGATATGAAAGATGACTGTCCACTCCATATACACACTTGAGGATGAGGGTGAGAACCAGGGGACATTAAAAAAAAAAAAAAAAAAAACTTTATTTATTTATTTCCCTTGGTGTTTGCCTGGAACTGGAACTACAGACAGTTGTTAGCTGCCATGTGGGTGCTGGGAATCGAACCCGGGTCCTCTGGAAGAGCAGACGGCGCTCTTAACCACTGAGCCATCTGACATTTTTAACTCAAAGGCCAATCTTAGAGAGAGATGTGACAGTGCCACTGTGCCAGCTGCTACAAAGGCTGAGGAAGAAGGTGTTCTTAAATCCAGAAAGTCAAGATCATAGAGTGGAACAAAAAAAAAGATCAAATCATAAGAAATTGAGACAAATGGTCATAGCTAGTAAAGCAACAGCATTGTGAATAAAATGCAAATATTAAAGTCTGTTAACCTTCCTGACCAAAGATAAATAAGTAGCTCATACTGTGTGCATATTATAACTTGTTTTCAAAAGTTTGAGAGATGAAGAAGATGGCTCAGTTGGCAAAGTGCTATGCGAACATGGGGACCTGAGTTCAAATCCCCAGGATCTGTGTAAAAAGCAAGACTTGTACCTGTACCCACTGGAAGAAGGGGGCAGAGATGGCAGGGTCCCAGGAGCTCCAGACCAGTGCAGGTTCAGTGGGAGGCTGTCTCAAAAAGATGGCAAGTGAAAGGCATACCCCCACAATGTTGGCACACACATGCCCACATCCACACCAGCAAGTACCTCTACCATACACACACCATACCCCCACAATGTTGGCACACACATGCCCATGTCCACACCAGCAAGTACCTCTACCATACACACACCATACCAAAGAAGCAAAATAAAATAAAAAGTTGAATTAATTATCATAGCTTTTTCCTCACAAAATGAACTAGTTTGAAAAGCAAAAAGTGCTTGGTCAGCAGGATATGGGTTGCTACAAGCAGTTCTGAAGAGGAAGATTGTAACGAGCAGGCCGCTCCTGGTGGGTCTCAGCCGTGGGTGACCTGGAATGCACTTTGATTCTTCCATGCAGGATCAAGTACATGGCTTTTCTCAAAGTTCTTTAACAAAGGAACAACTCCCTCCCACCACCACCACCACCACCGCAGCAGCAAAATTATTAAAATTTTGATGTGTCCTGAACACTGTGTAGGAAATTGTCATAGATCTCAGGGGTCCCTGTCAGAGCTCACATTTTACTCTGTAAATCCTAATTATGTTCCCGCTGGCTGAGGCCTAGCACCTGGGGTCCTACAGGGACCTCCCAGCTCCTGTTTTCTCCCATGCCTCCGCCTGTGTGGGAGAAGCCAGAAAGTACAGCTGCTGCCCGAGGCCCACAATCTCCACTCCAGGCTCTGCAGCTTTCAATTCCCCTGCATGTAATTATAAAGTATGCATCCACTTATTTACTTTCCCTGGTCCATGCAGAGTGTGTTACTGAATAATCACAGTTCACAAGTAAACCCAGCTTTTTTGCTGCAAGGTCTGAATTAAAAAGATTACAACTCTCTATCATTCCACTTTAAACAGAAACCACTGCTTGTGCAGCTATGGAGAATGCAAAAGGAAACAATGAGTCTCTGTGCTCTCAGAAATGCAAGCACAGTGTGGAATTAAGATGTTTACATGCATTTTGTTGTTTCTGACAGCCCTAAATTGCCTCATTTAGAAAGGTAGAAAATAAAATGTCTGTATTTTTGCATTTCCAGGAACTGAGTCTGGCAGTTGACTCACTGTTGTCTTCTAAAATTTGAAGCAAGAAAAATTACAAGCCAAAGTGCTATCAATTTGCTCTATTTATCTTGGGAATTAACTTTAAAGCTTAATTGTCAGAGACAGTGACCTCTATTCTCATGACAATCCCCAGAGAATTAGACAGACAGGCTACTGGGGGTGTGGAATTCAGGGTTGAACCCACCCTCATGGAGCCAAAGGAGAACTCTTAGCCCAAGATGCAAGATGACCCCACAGCACCCAAATACCATTGCTCAGCACTCAGATCAAGTCCCTGACCCACCGCCTCTGTCTGAGCTGGCCACAGATTGCCTAGGAGATGTCTCTTACCAGAGGGAATGAGGTGTCATTGAAGGAAGTGAAATGGGGTCTAATTCTTGTCCCAGTTCAGCTCTTGAAAGGCTTTCTGAGAACTGACTGAAGAAGATCTGTTTAGGAAGACCTCTGGGCAGGATTTTGCCTGGAAATTTCTCTTAATCTGGCAGAACATAGAACAAATGTTTGGCTGAAAGCATGTGCTATCAAATTAATAGAACAATTGTAGGATAGAGACCAATAAGTCAGAAACAAAAATGCAAGCATACACCTCATAAAGTTTGCTTTATGTAAGTACGACAATGCTGGGGGAAAGTACACATTGTACTCAGTGGGATAACATCCCCACCCCCCATCCTGCCTGCCCAGCCCCATCCATCCTGACCCCCACCCTCCATCCTGCCTGCCTAGCACCATCTATCCTGACACCCCCACACCCCCATCCTGCCTGCCCAGCACCATCCATCCTGACACCCCCACACCCCCATCCTGTCTGCCCAGCACCATCCTTCCTGCACATATTTAAAAATAAAAAAGGGAGGAAGAAATTTTTGAGCAAATGATGTCCAGGCCTCTGTTATGGTCAGTGGTAAAGTCAGGTAAAGTCAGAGGGACATCACTGTGTAACTGAGGTAACTGATTAGCCAGGGGAAATGCTGAGTTTGCAGAACAACCTATTAGAAAGTATTAAAAAACTTAGTTGACTGGCCCTGCTCTATATCATTGCCTTATAGAAGAGCCATGAAGAGCAGAAGCAACCAAATTCAACTAGACTGCCTCCTGAATCAAGTTCAAAATCTGCAAGAGATGACACGTGCTTTCTTTTTTCTCTAAAGCATGGAGCTTGTTACTTTGTCTTTGGCTATTGAGTGAGGTCCCTCTCACTCTAGGAATGTTGTTCTCTTTGACCAAGGACAGTCCCAGGAAATACTTTAACAGACTGATGAGTAGGTGGAGACTTACAGTTAGCAAAAACAGATCAGTTAAATCAGATATCAAAGCCAAATAATCCCAGGGTGGGATTCTCCAATTGCTCGAAGAGGCTTCCAGGCAATTCCATCCTGCCAGTAACAGTAATTAACCTTGGGAACAGGACAGCTAATCTGAGGATCGTGCAGTGTATCTTCTCAAAACAAGCAAGTGGGGGGGCTGGAGAGATGGCTCAGCGGTTAAGAGCACCGTCTGCTCTTCCAGAGGACCCGGGTTCGATTCCCAGCACCCACATGGCAGCTAACAACTGTCTGTAGTTCCAGTTCCAGGCAAACACCAAGGCAAATAAATAAATAATAAATAAATAAAGTTTTTTAAAAAAAAAAAAAAAAAAAAAAAAAAAAAAAAAAAAAAAAAAAAAAAAAAAAAAAAAAAAAAAAAAAAACAAGCAAGTGGAAGCCAGTGGAGGGGGACATGAGAAAACAGATTCGTGGTTTCGGATCTAAGCAGGGAAAGGGGGGAATAGGAAGCAAGACTTTCTGTTTTTGAATAGTCTTCTTACCTATTCCTAAACAGCATTTGGATCAATAGTTCTCCAACATCCAGCTTAGTCACCTGGAGAGGTCTTTAAATGGCCTGAATTCCAGACCCAGCTCTTAAGAAAGTCCAGTATATGGACAGGACAATCCATTTATTAAACGCCTCAGAATTAGTAAATGGATTGAAACATTTGAATAGAAACAGATAAGCAATAGGAAACCATTATAGATGTTTATAAATGTTTTAGAAGGTCCTTAAGGAAACACCTGTCAGTAGAAACAATGGCCTGAAGCAGCTCTTCCCAAATTCCATCTATAGCCAAATCCCCTAGGGACGTACAGCTTAAGGAATGTTCCCTGTCCACAGGGTCAGGTGCCGCCCACCAGCCTTCCTGAGTTAGCCCTTTGCTCCATGAACACAGAGGGCAGCTCAGATGAACTCTAGGACTTGGGCTCTTGGTAGTGCATAAGACTTGGCAGGTTAAGTCAGCATCTTTTTCTGGAGCCAAATTTCAGCTTCACTCTAGATGTGGTTATGAGCTGTGGCAAAGAAAGCCCTCACCTGAAATAAGTCTCCATCAGGTCTAGGGTAAGGAAACACATTCCTCCAACCATCAACCACTGACCCCCCCCACCCCCGCAGCCAAGTATGTAAAAGGAGACGACTGTGTGAACTGTCATCAAAATAATTTCTCATCCCATGGTTGAAAATCCTTAAAGCCCAACCTGTAAAAGAGGGCCAACCAACTCAGGTGGGCTTCTCTACCTTTGCAGGTAATTAGGAACTGTATGGGGAAGAATCACTGTGTGTTTTAAATACTTGTGTATGATTGCTATAAAACTGCATGCCTTCCCTATACATCAACTGTATACATTACTATTTAGACATATAATCACACTCTAAGAGGGGAAATATGTTTGTATGTGAGGGGCTGATATAAGAAAATGTGATTGTGCACAGACTGAACGTTATACTTTATTTTTAAAATATCGTACGGCTAGCATAAACAACTCATACCTTACAGATGTGTGTGAGTCAGTACAAACTGTATACATTTGCTAGCTGGAAAGGGGGAACCTGGATTTCAGAATTTTTTTGGGATGTATATTCTTTTCCTTCTTAGCAGAGTCGGAACCAAAGGAAATTAATTATAGAGTAGAACATTTAAAAAGCTTCTTTTAAGGAAATAAATGTGTAAAAGAAACTATCTAGCCAGTTCTCTCAGGCATGGGAATCCCCTGGGGCTTGTGAAATGTATATTAGTATTCCTTAATAACACTCCAGATGTTCCTGTATAGGGGGGTTCACTACCCACACACTGGCACCAACACCCTTACATGTGCTCCCATATTCAAACTTGTTCCAAGCCAGGGAGCAAACCTGGAGGGTGACTGTAGATGGGGCCAGAAGCGTGGGCCTTTGTTACTGCCCTCTGCGTTCACCAGGAAGACCCAGTTACCAAGAGGGCAGAGGGCACAGCCTGTGAGTACTCATGTGTTAGGCTCTGAGCAGAGAGGTCTCATCAGAACCACTCTAAATGGTAATTAACTTTCTCTATACTTATCTTTTGAGATTGTCCTTGGGCTCTGGCTGAGCAGGGACTTCTTCTCTGTGTGTGAGGTCTGTCTGCAGTTTTGACTCTGCCCCTCTGAGGAACCTGGGCTGTGCTTTTCCCCATTCAGTTTCTGGCAACAGAGGCTGTAAAAAACATAAAATACAATGTTCCAGGTTTTGCAGCCCTCCCCCTACTCCTAAAGAGATAGTAATGATGTACTATCTCTCTCTCAGCCCAAGGATAACATGGAGTACTGCTTGCTACAGCAGACTAAATCATGCAGCCCACCGGACATGGCACCATGAGGCCTTCCTCTTTCTATGCTGGCTCCTGATACCTGTTTTCCCTGTCCATACCTCCTCACGATAAACAGAAGGCTGTCTGCTAGCAGCCTCGAAACCGAGCCAAGGAAGAAAGGACAAGTGTAGCAACCCCCGCCAAGGCTTCAGTATCCAGCAGATACAGACTCCCAACACCCACTGGAGCAGCGGAGGGAGAATGAACAGGATCCCAGCCCCCCACCTCCCCACCCCCCTGCAGTGGTTACAGTAGCAGTGATGTTATACTGTAGCACATAGAAGGAAGCCGCGCTGTGGAGGTGTTGTGGATACTGTGGATACAGATGACTGATATCCCCAGTATCCATTCTCCTAAGTGGGAGAAGTTTGTAATGGATCTGGAGATGCAGAGTAAATATTTCATTTGAAAATGTCCCTTGCCACCAGATATGCCCAGTGACTAGGTTCTGTTTTCTGTAGCGTCTCATCACAGAGTGAGCTTGTCTTCATCTTGTCCTGCTTTTTGGCACTTGGCCAGAATGTAGCCATGTTGGAGTAGGTTTAACTGAGCCATCAATTAGTGACAATATTTACTCAGCATAATAGAGTTATCAACCAGGAACCTTGGGTCTGAGATTTTGTGATTTACTTGGTACCACAGATATAAATGTATCTGTCTCCCCAATAGACTATACTTCTTTCTTCACTGTTGAAGGACCGTTACCCAGAGCTGACCATACTGAATCCACAATGCATACATTTTAAGTTCATTAACATTTGAGTCATTCACAGTGTCACACACCTTTAACCCCAGCACTCACAAGGCAGAGGCAGGCAGATCTCTGTGAGTTCCAGTCCAGCCTGATCTACAAAATGAGTTCCAGGACAGCCAGAGTTACATGATGAGACGCTATTTCAAATAGCAATAATAAATTAATAAACACATTTAAAAATCTGCCCATGCCCTTGCTTCCTTCATTTTTACTCTTAATATAATTCAGGTTACTACCAGGTCATACAGCCTGTCAAGATAATGTGGTCAAGGATGAGGCAGAGAAGAACAGGACTAGTGAACACACCCATATGACACATTTGTGTTCTCCTTTACACTCTCCAGGGCCTGGGTGGGCCCACCAGTAGGGCACTTGGGTGTGTGCCTCATGGCCTGAACAACACTATGCAAAGGAAAAGGTGACTGTGGTCTAATGCATATTAGAACTACTGCAGCCTGGGACCTTGACATCATAGCACTCACCTAGTCTGGTTCCTGGAGACAAGCCCACTGGCCAGGCACAGGCCTGGGTGTGTATGGGGACAAAGGACAGAGAAGGAAGGATTGGCGACTGTAAAGTGGAATGTGAAGCTAACACATGCAGTGTGAGCAGGCATGCAGAGGGTAAGAAAGGAGTGCACCTCTCAGGGTGTGTCCCTTGATTTATGACATTATCTGTGTTTGGAGCTCAGAGGTAAATTAACAAAGCTTATCAGCTTATATAGGATTTGGACTCTCTGAGCTTGCCTCTGAGTTTATCCTGATCCACAAGAACTGGGCCAATCTAGTCAGTCTACTTCCTTGACCTTTCTGAGCAGGTGACAGAGGAGAAATAAGCCTTGATTCTCTTTGGGGCCCATCACAGAATCAGAAGTGAGAAGGGGACTGAGTGAGTATAGTGACCCATCAAGGGACCCAGCCTGATGTGAGATAACGCCATCGTAACATGGCTTCTGCTTGGAAAGCCAAAGTTACACCTGTGCTGGATCCACTTTCCTTCCTCCTTCCTTCTTTCCTTCGTCCCTCTTTTCTTTTTCTTTTTTCTTTTTTTGGTCTTTTGAGACAAGGTTTTTTCTGTATAGCCCTGGCTGTCCTGACACTTGCTCTGTAGAACTCGGAGAGATCTGCCTGCCTCTTGCTCTGACTGAGATTAAAGACATATGCACCCTGCCCACTGACATTCGCTTTTCAGTAGATGAGCTGGCTTAGACACCAGCCTTCACATATAAGAATGATCTAAAATTGTAGGAGAATTCAATATATATTTTTAAGATTACTGATAAATACCAACACAAAACATTAAAAAAAAAAAAAAATCCAAGGGCAACCAGTCTTGAAAAATCTACTTTCCTTGCCTCTACATCAAGTGGGGATAAAAGTTCAAGTTTTCAAACAGTGAGACAGCTGTTCAGGACACATAATAGACACTAAAAATTATTTGTTGAAAGGGAATCGTATGGGCCTTATAAGTTGGCACCACAAGGTCTATTTGGAGTTTAGCAACTTGGGTTGGATTCAAGAATAGTGTATAATCCTCTGGGGAAATATTCACAGGCAAACAGCTACAAGGATATACATTTACCTTTGTTAAGACTTGTGTCTGAATTCAAATATTGGCCTTGGCATTTCCTAAGGGCTGGCTCCTCGAAATGTTACTGTGTCAAACTGTTTGCCCTGGGAAGCAAAATCCTGTTAAGAAATAGGATCCTTGGTTGTAAAGAGATTACCATGCTCCTGACCATTACACATTTTATATTTTGAAAGTCCTCATAAGAAAAAAATCATTTTAAAATATAAGCTATTTGTTAGACTGAAGACAGGCATGTGTGTACAACTCATGACTGTGGGCAGTGAGAAAATTAATTTTTCTGTGTTTTCAGAGCTTTCCTATATTGATTCATTAAAAAGTAGGTTTTCTAAAGTTTGAAAATTGAGGATGACAAAGCCTTTAATTAAACTGGATTTAGGAGGGCTACTGCTTGTAAGACTTTTTATTACTCTTACTGCTGAGTCCCCAGACCCCTAAACATCCTAGAAGAAACAAATGGTCCAATAGAGGGCTTCTTTGCTCAATGAGAACAGACAGAGGAGCCAGGGATCTAGAGAGTAATCAAAAAGTGAACTCTCAGGAGAAGGAAATTCAGTTGGCAGAAGATTAGAAAGCAGTGTTTACATTCAAAGTTTCAGTTACTCCCTAAGAAAATTATTCTTTACCCCTCAGAGAAATGTAAAGGACTTGATCCAATTTGAAAGTAACAAATCAGGAGGTCCAGATCAAAGATCTATGTGCTGATGCCTGTGTCCTGGTAGGGAGGCAGTCTGGGCAACCAGAGGAAGGACAGCTGGCTGGAACCAGCCCAGAGTTCATAAGCTGGATGTGTGGATAATTGCAGGGTCCTTCAAGCATCCTCAGAGCCTCAGGGTGACCCTGGAACACAGCCTCTAGCCCTTACCCACACTTCATCCTATCAGGTAGGATGCTTTACCCCATGCCATACCCTGTGACCTAATGCTGAGAGGGCAGGCAAGGCAAAGGCAGATGTGTGTGCAAGGGTACATAGCAGATATTTAGAATCCGTAAGAGGCCGTTACAGTGAGAAAAGAACATTCATCTGGATTAAGAGAGTGGGTGAGCATTCCAAAGACAGGAAACTATAAAATCAGGTGAGATGGCCTGGGTACTTGTCCCTTACAGAAACATTTTTTTTGAATTCAAATGAAATCTAGTATTAGATTAACAATTCGGTGGCCACTAAAGAGGAAGACACTGTTGGCCTCGACAAGTCTCCAGGGGTCTTGAAGTTTGTCCCTATAGGGTCAGAGGGTAACAAAATGAACAAGCCAGTGAATGAATAAGCAAGCTGCCTCAGGCCAGATGTTTAGATGTATGTTTTCCCCAGGGAAGAAAGAAAGAAAAGGCTGAGACGGAGGAATAGAGGGAGGATGAATCTTGGAAGATGAACTGGGCTTCCCCTGTTGCTCCCAATATTCACCTGGAGGACTGATTTAAACCCAATTTGTCGGTCACTCCCAATACTGACTCAGTAGGTAGAGCGATCCTTTCAGCTTCCCAGACAAGCTCCAGGCGATCCTAATAGACCACACAGGGAAGCTAAGTCTCCTATAGTCTGTGGAGAGCTGGAAATACCTAGGCTGTCTTCCAGCCAGCATTTTAAAAACTAAAGCCAGCAGGCAGAAGAAGAGCTGCTGAGCTCCGGCGGGGAGGATTAAAACTCCGTTACAATTCCCATCGTTTAAGCGTCAGGAAGCTAACACACACACACACACACACACACACACACACACACACACACACACACACAGAGCATAGCACAGCACAGCACAGCACGCATGCACAGAGCCTCCACATCTGATAAAACAGTTTTCCAACGGCTATCTTTTTTTTTTAAGAGTGATTTTTTTTCTCACTGGTCCCACAAGAAATGAAGGCTCCTGGGATGCTCCTGGCTCCTGACCTCTGCTGTCTTCCTATTGTGGACACTGACCAACTCAGCACAAAGACTTCAAAGCTGAGCTTGACTTATGCCCTCACCTAAGAGCTGGCCCTTTCCATTCAGGGAAACTGCAGGCGATCTGCTGCCCTGGGACCCTGGGAGAGCAAAGCCCTCCGTGACACTACACACCTTGAGACACAGAACCAACTCTTGTTGGGTATTTGCGGGAGCCCGCCCACTGTTCCACCCTTTCCCAAACTGCAAGACCTGGAGAAATGCTGCACTCTAGCCAGCAGCATTGGGCCGCTCTCTGCTCTAGCCCTGGACTTGACAATCCAAATACAGACTGAAGCAGAGCTCTGGGTCTGCTCCCTCGACTTGGTCTTGAAGCTTTCCCCGAGATTTCATGTTTGGCCTCTCCAAGATGCTTCTCCTTCCTTGTGATTTGATTTCCCTCAAGGTGGTAGCCAGAAGTGTGTATGCTGCAGACTCCGGTGGGATGAAGCTGAGTGAGAGGCTAAACACGAAGGTGTACTTGGGTACAATATGCCCTACCTCTCTCTAGTGGGTATGGTCCAACAAAGGACGCCTGGAGCAGGTCAATCAAGCCTGACTTGGGAGAGTCAGGCCGAGAACCCATGGGGCTGGAGTGTCAGGCTAACCGCCTGCTGTACACACTGCTTTTCGTCTTCTGCAAAGGCGCTCCGGTTCAAACCAAGGGAAGCAAGGGGTGAACGAGATCGCGGGCCTCCACACGCTCACACGTTGGAGCCCACGCCACCAAGTATGGCCCTGCGCCTCCAGGGGGCGCTGCCGCCCTTCCAGCGGGCTGCTGAGCTACAGTCTGGCGCAGTGCTTTGCCACCTAGCCCCATCGGAGAACCCTAAACCCAGCCACACTTCCTTAGAAGATGGAATTCTTAATCCTGGCCCCTACCTCTGTGTTGTCAACTCCGCGTCTAAGGCGTGCCAGCCTCTCTGCTCCCTGGGTCCCCTCACTGCTGTCACTGGAATGCACGTACTGGCTGCAGCAAAACACAGCAAAAGGACTCCGCTTCGCAGAGACTGGGGAAAGCTAGGGGCCGGGAAGCTGGCCTTCAGACGGATCTTAGGGGAAAACATAAACCTTTCATAATTTGATTTTAAAGCAAGCTTGTTCGCAGCGTGCAGTGACAACTGCATGTGATACCTGCTGCCTCCAGCCGCAGACTCCTGAGTGGGCTGGGGGCAATACAGCACCATCGCTCCCAGCTCCTGAGATTCCCCGGAATAAGCCTTGACCCTTCCTCCCACAGTGTAAACGCCGCTGGGTTTGGGGCTGCAACCGCCCAGCCGGCTCCTGATCAGTGCTTTTGTTAGCCATTTCCCACAAGCGTTCCTGCTGTCAAAAGCCCAGTGCAATGAGGACAGCAGCTGACCCGGTTCGCGAAAATTTGCAAGTGAACAGGCAGCTAAACCCCAAAGGGAGCTGCGACTCAGACCTGCCGCTGACTCCCGGTGCTTGGCTTCTGTATGCCAGGACCTGATAGCTGGTTGGTTGCCGGATGGGCCAGGTCTTCTTTTGCACCCGTGGGCAAGCTCTCTCAAGGAGTGCGCCTTATATGCTGGCCAGCACCCGCCGGGGGGTTGGTGGCTGAGCACCCTGGAGTTCGGGTGAGGGTTTCAGGTGAGCGTCGGCGGTCTGGAGCGATGCGGCAGTGCAGAGTCGCGCTAGGCTGCAAGCTCCGCTGGTTGCACCTGCCCATCGCGGACACAGGGCTCACAGGCCGCCCGGGCTCCCCAGGCCGCGCAGCTGTGCTCAAAGGCGCGAGAGAGCTCTGGAACTTTCCTCTAACTTTCCAGCCACAACAGTGCTGGGGCTGGGTCGGCCCAGAGTTCTTCTGAGGCTGAGGAGCACGAGGTAAACATGTTTCCAGTAAAACCCTGGCTCGGGAGGTACTGGAAAAGGGGGTACAGCTAGTGGGAAGTTGAAAATTCTGTCTACTCCAGGGGAAAAGCAGGAGGTTGGGTACCCAATACACAGGGGAGTGAAGGTGCGAAGCCTCTGCAGCGAAAGAGGTTGCCTTCACTTTAGTGAAAAGGATCCAAGAAGCCCAGGCTCAGCTCACCATCCCGGGAGTATTTGTCCTAAGGCGTCTGAATGAAGAGAAAGTTCCCTCCCGTTCTCCAAATTGAGAAAGGCTGTAGAAGGAATGAGGTAGTTAGACGGAGGGAACCGCAGACATCCTGGGAGCTGAGGGCTCAGATCCAAGCGCTAAAATGAAAGCACCCTATCGGACCCACTCGGGAAAGGATATTTTAGACCCTCAACTCGCCCAGGTGCTTTCCTACTTCCGCAGTGTTCGTTACATTGATTTTGAAGTAGTTAAGCCCTGCAGGATACTGAACACGGAATTTCTCTGACCCACGCTCACAGTGTAATCCTGAAAACCTAAAACTGGAAAGAAGAGAGGTGATATGTTTTACCAAAGAAACGAAACTTTATATTCACCTCGACAAAAATAAAATAAAAAGGCTTCGCCATACTATGAATTGGTTTGCATAGCGTGTGCCTGCTTAGCCTTTGACCGCCCTTAGCGTTCTGCTTACATCTATTCACTTCCCCACACAGTTGAAGTTATTGTAATCGTCCTTTGAGAAAGGTGACCGAAAAGCATCTTTTGGCGGAACGCTTTTGAATTGTACAGTTTCTTTAAAAGATCTATGTTCTTCCAAGTACCCGCTAAGGTACGTGCTCTCCAGTGACTCGTTTGGGACCAACGACTATTTGCTCCGGCACATCCCCTGAAAAGAAGCTGCTTGATGTGGATCCGTGTCATTCCCTGTCTCTCTATTCCAGAGGGGCTGGAATGCCTTTTTCTTAACACTCTCACAATGTAACTAAACATTTAGGAGAGCTAGGAAGCCTAACAGTGCACGTCAAATTCGATTAATTTTCCTACAGGCTGAACAATGAACTCAATTTTTGCTACGAATGAAGATAATGCGTGTTTTGAGACGCTAGAATAGTATTTTCCTAAAATTTAAAAATGATTGTTCTTCACCCATTCCAGATGGGTTCTTTATTGTTTGCCAATGGATCGCAGATGCCCATTCCTTTAGCCAAGTTGGTTAGCTGCTTATGAAATGTACATTAGCTGATTAAAGCTTAGGTATTGAAAGAAATTTCTTCTGGAACGTTCCACATGACTTGGCATTAACTATGAAATTAGTCAATTGTCACCTCCATAAACAAACTTCGTTTTGAAAACAGCAGAGGAAAACAGATTACACATATAGCCATAACTGATCAAAAGTATGGACAGAACTAGATTATACTGGAGGTGGACGGTGCATGCTGAAGAACAAAATCTAGAACTGATTGCTTTGGTCCTTTGAAGCCGATGGTCATACGAACGTGTTAAGTCGTGGACATGAAGCTGGACAGCTATCGAAGTAAAAGTACAAAACACAAAATGCCCTTTGGACTTCTCTGAGGACTCCGAAAAGCAAAGACCCAGAAGTTGAGCTTCCAATAGCACACGAAAAGTGTCCTCCAAAGAGAGGGGATGGGCGTTGTCTTTGTGTGTGAGATTTGAATTGAGTCACCTTGGGTTCTGAGTCTGGGTTAACTGGGAAAGCTCAAGCAAACCTGCGCCTTTAAGACTCAGTTGCTATCCAAACACAAGTAAACAGAGTGGACCATTAGCGGGCGCCGGGCGTGGAGGCGGAGCCTGAGTGCTGCTGCCCCACTCCTCTGCGGGACGCCGGCCGGGAGGGGAGGCGGGGCCGCTACTAAAGCCTTGGACTCTCGGCCAGGGGCAGCCTGGGGCGGGACGCGGGCCGGGACGGAGTTCAGCGCGCTAACTGCCTGAGGGTGATGGCCCTGCAGGGCTGCGGGCTTCCACTGCACTCGCAGTCAGCGGCGAGAAAGTGGCCCAGGCACCGCGGTCTGGGCGAGCGCTGAGCACTCATCCAGAGCACACTCTTTCTATACACATTCCGCTCCCACGGACTGGCGAAGATCACGATCCGCTCTCGCTTTCGCTCCTCTAGATCATGTCCTCGGCTCCTGGGACTTCGCGCCGAAAAAGAAGTTCACCCAGCTTGGACCTCATGACCTTTCCAAGCTGTGCGCCCTGCTGCCCGGACCTAGTCTGAACCGCTCTGCCTTAGGCAGACCTCGGCGCTGGCGGTGAGTGTTTCCGGGCCCGGCTGTAGCTGTCCTAAGGAAGGAAGGGATATGGGGGCTCAGTGGGTGCCCAGGTTCTGTCTGGAGCGCCACAAGTTCAGAGAATGAAAAGCACTTCCGTGGACCCCAGTCACGGGCCTCGTGTTCTGGCTTCCTCCAGTCCCTGCTCGCGACTCCCAACTAACACACCCAGTCGATCTTCTGTGTTCTGTCCCTTAGTTTGGTTTTGGTAGATTTATGCCTTCGGCAAGATTTTTTTTTTCCTATAAAAAGGCCGATCATCGTATTTTGTGGTCAAATCCCATCATCCCAAGATGTTGCTCCGGTCCTCTAGAAAGCCCGGATCCACACGTCCTATAACAGCCCTGACTCTCAGCACAAAAGGGCTGGGACACATGGCACGCTAAGCCAGCGACTCCGAGGGCACATTTCACAAAGGAATAATCCAGTCATGGGTGATTTTTTCCCCCAAAGCGCGTGCTAGCCTCTTGCTTTTCCTTACACTCCCATCTTTACCGAGAGGGCAGCAGGCAAGCTGGGCTGAGACGCTTGAGCTGTGGAGAAATAGCTGGGGAAGGACTTGCGGTCGTAGGAAGAAGGGAGGCAAGGTATCGGTGCAGGCGGCGTAGCTGATCGGTCTCCCCCACCTGTGAGCCGAGAACAAAAGAGTGCTGATGCTCACCGCCCCCGAAGCGAAACTGGGTGCAGACAGCTAACTGCGGCTCACTCCACTAACGGCAGTCTAGAACAGAACGAGAAAATGACGCGGGAGGAGCCAGGGAGCAGAGACAAACCCAGAGTATGCGGAAGGCATCCTAATTTAATTAACTCCTTGGGTGGGCAGAGGTGCGGGGAAGGGGCTGGGACTTCGTGCCTGCCTCCCTCCACCTGACCAAGTCATTCCCCCGCCCCCGCTATGATTTTCAATCTCTTTCCACTACAGCTAGCTGTTTTATATAAAATTCTATCGTATTTGAGCTAAAATTCAGCAAACATATCCATCCATCCATCATTTCACTCGGAAATTAATACAAGAGTTTTAGCAGATGACCCCGACCGGTATTATTTTTAGATAATTCAGTGTAAGGCCATTGTTACCAAAAGTTGAAGATTCTTTATCAAATTACCAGATATCTTGTGTTCTCCAGTGTTTTGAAAAGTTTCACCAATTGAAACTAATGTGTTCAATTTCCCCTTGCTGACAGCCAGGGAAACTAAATTTTACAAAACGCATGCCTGGGAATCCCACTGAAAACCGATGAAAGAAATGTAGCCTCATCTCCACTGGACCCTTTAAGACTTTTCATGGCTTGACTTTCTCTCCTCGCAAAATTAAAAATAACCAGTGGTCCGAAACAGGCTGGAGGAGAGATGACAGCAGAGAGGGCCCGCAGTTACAGCCCGAGATGGAGTGCACGCAGCCCCAACAAAACGAAAGTACATTAGAGCTCTGCGTTCAGTTAAGCGATGGTTTGACATGCATTGCCAGGGACTAAACAGGAACCTGGGAACTAAGCTCGCTGTTGTTTATGCCATCGGTGTTTGGTGGGTGTTTAGGGGAGTCCTGTTTGTAAGCGGAGTTCAGAGGGCACACTGGCTTGCTGTCCCTTTGCAAACTAAAGCAAACTTACTATGAAGTGGCAATTTGGGACCAACAGAAATGACAAAGGTCTCGTTTCTGCAGTATAAATTGTTGGAAGGAGGAGAGTGACACTCAGGTCTCTGTAGACAGAGTTAAGATTGTGACCTTTATGGCAAAGTTCATTGAGTGTTTAAAAAAAAAAAAAAAAACCTCATAAATGTTGATAGTCATTTTGCCAACCAGCACTCCAACCATGGCTCTACACAGCCTATACTTAAGATCATGCATTGCCTCTTGTATTTATTTCTAAGAATTCTAGTCTGGGAATACACCCAAATAATAATTTCGGTTTCCTCTCTATGCAAGAGAGAGGCTGCTTTTCAACACTAGGGGGAAAATATTTTGACTCCCTGGGAAATCCTCATTACCCACGGAGAAGGAAATAAAGATGAAATTTATTTTTTAATTGAAGAGAAAATAATCAGTGATGTTAGTAGAATCTCCCTCCCTCCCTCCCTCCCTCCCACACACACTCTCCATAGGAGAGAGTTTGAAGATCGAGGCTGAACAAAGTGAGCAATGATTTGTGTGGTGGGAAAGTTTATTACCAACGGGAGTTTACAGTTTCGGTTGAATGGTCTGACTGAGACCCTGACTCTTACACACCTCTCATTAACTCCCAGACTGCATATCACCAGGCAGAAGCAGTTCATTAATAAATCTCTTGTCTCCAGACTGTTCCAAACAGCGGAGGAAAGTGGGGGCCCGGGAAAGCAGCTAGTTCAGCCTTGCCAGAGCGGTGTATCATTAGCGCAGCCCCCTAGACCCTGCTGGCAGATGCTGGCCCAAGCACCCCTTCATAAACGCGCTGGGGAAGTCCGGTGCCTAAAGGATTGGGAGAGCTGGGAGAGCTGGACAGGCCCTCTCACCCTCCTGCCGGGTCCCAAACCTCAGGTGTGGGGGTTAGCGGTGCGCTGGGCCGGCTTGCTTCCTAGCCTTGCTCTAGACCCTGTACCTGGGAGACCACCCTTGGCGGCGATGGCAGAGCCTGCTTATATAAGGGGGTTGGCGGTGGGAGACTGCGGGCCCACTGTGAACGCAGGTGAGCTGCTCCGGGAACCTGGGTTGCCCAGTGTGGAGGCCGGCAGCAGGCCACACACACCCCAGGCCCCCTGCAGCTCCCTCCCCCGACCCCACTCCCCCACCCCACCCCCAGATCGGGAAACAGTCCCCGTCTTCTGAGAGCCTGGCACTCAGTTTGGGAAAGGGGTTCCGTCCGGCCGCAGAAACGTTGCGTCCTCACCCCAACCAGACTGGAGTCTGAACCATCTGGAAGGGATCTTGGTAGGGGGTGGGGGGAGAGGCAGCCCCGAGAAGGAGAAGGGGTGAGTCCGGCCGAACCCAGGCCCCGAGGTGTCACTTTTCTTTGCTGCGGGCCCGTCAAGGCCGAGGAAGGCAAAAGAAAACCCGCGAGGTCAGCGCGGGGCGAAGCGGAGCCCTGCTAGGGCGAGGAGAACCAAGTGCTCCGAGTAAGTGCGGGAGAGGCGACGTGAGTGGGGCACCCCGTGGAGGGAAGCCACGCTCTTGGATAGAATCAGGCCTTCGGGGCCGGACCGGAGCCACGTCCTGCTGGTGTCCCCAGGAGCCCACAAGCTCCTCCAAGCGACAGCAGCCCTGTGGGCCTTGGCCTGTGGGTGACAGGGGTCCGGGCTGGTGCAGCACGGGAGCCCTTCGTCCGCCCTTCTTTCCCCGGAAGGAGTCCCCTATCCCGGAATCCGACCATCCCACCACCCGCTCTCCAGAGGGCCATTTGCTGCCCCGGCTCTGTGTCTCGAGGTCTTGGAAACTAAGAAGGGAACTTAGGAGATGTAACCCGCGCTGTAGCCCAAGGACTCACGGGGCTAGATAATAATCATGATGTCTCCCTCTCTTCCCTGGACATTTTTAGGGCTTCCTCTGCGTGCTGTTGTTTCTTATTTTCTCACGCCCACCTGGAAGAAGGGGGCGGCCTCCTGTACCCCTCGGAGCCGTCAGGAAGATGGGGAGCAAGGCCCTGCCAGCGCCCATTCCACTCCACCCATCGCTGCAGCTCACCAATTACTCCTTCCTGCAGGCAGTGAACACCTTCCCTACCGCGGTGGACCACCTTCAGGGCCTGTACGGGCTCAGCGCCGTGCAGACAATGCACATGAACCACTGGACGCTGGGGTACCCCAACGTGCACGAGATCACCCGCTCCACCATCACAGAGATGGCTGCTGCGCAGGGCCTCATGGAAGCTCGCTTCCCCTTCCCCGCACTGCCCTTTACCACTCACCTGTTCCACCCCAAGCAGGGGGCCATTGCCCACGTCCTTCCAGCCCTGCACAAAGACCGGCCCCGTTTTGACTTTGCCAACTTGGCGGTGGCCGCCACCCAAGAAGATCCCCCTAAAATGGGAGACCTGACCAAGCTGAGCCCCGGACTGGGTAGCCCCATCTCAGGCCTCAGTAAACTGACTCCGGACAGAAAGCCCTCCCGAGGGAGATTGCCCTCCAAAACGAAAAAGGAGTTTATCTGCAAGTTTTGCGGCAGACACTTTACCAAATCCTACAATTTGCTCATTCACGAGAGGACCCACACGGACGAGAGGCCGTACACTTGCGACATCTGCCACAAGGCATTTCGGAGGCAAGATCACTTACGGGATCACAGGTGAGACTGGGAACTCCGGCAAGGTGAATTTGCCCATGGAATGTCCTAATAAAGCTTCCAAGTGTCACTAAAATTCAAGTCCCTCCCAAAGCCAGCCTCAGTGAACCTGCAGCTCTTACTCACCCCCCACCAGCCTGCTGCGATGTGTTCTTTGGGATGAGAGGGGGCCTTCTCAGTCTTACAGCAGGAAAAATCTGGTAGCTTGGCCCTGGACTAGGACTCAGTAATTCTATTTCCTCTAAATCCGCCTCAGTATTGAGCGAGGAGTGAGAAGGCCCTGGGACCCCGGAGCCCTTCCGACTGGATGGGTGGGTGGAAGGGTGCAGAAGGCCATGGGACCCCGGAGCCCTTCCGACTGGATGGGTGGGTGGAAGGGTGCAGGTCTTGGCTGCCGTGGAGTCATTTCCGGACTATGCAGCATCCCTTCCCTAACCTCCCCAAGTACCCTAGAGCCTCCCACAGAGTTTCTTATTCTTTGAGGGGGTTTCGAGGTCACTGTACTTAGGAACGGCTCCCACCATCCTCACACCTGGATTAATAAAGGACAGCGGGTTAAAATAATTCCCAAGGTAGAGGTGTGAAGGTTGCGCTGAAATCTGTGACTTCTGAGGTGGGACTTTCGTATCTGTCCTCGAGGCTGTGAAGTGATTGGCAAATTCAGCCTCCACCCCACCCAGTCCGGGCTTCTGTCTTGATCTAGCCAGTTTAAATCCTAGGGAGAAGCCTGAGAGCCTTCAACGGCTCTTCTTGCTGCTTTTCGAACTCCAAAATTACGCCAGAGAGGGCGGTGAAGTGTAGATAAAGTCAGACCGCCCGTGAATGTTTCCAAGAGTCTGTTAGTTGAGGTTAACTATAAACAGAATTTCACAGAAAATCTAAAGACAACATAAATAATAGACATTCTGCTTCCTTTGCCCTCTCAAAATTTCGTTGGAGTAATTGTGGAAAGCAAATTCCAAACCACAGGGATGATCGTTTCAATGAAACCTTGTATTGATTTTCAGGTATATCCATTCCAAAGAAAAGCCCTTCAAATGTCAGGAGTGCGGGAAAGGGTTCTGCCAGTCCAGAACTCTAGCAGTTCACAAAACTTTACACATGCAGGTAAGTTCGTTTTCTTCCTTTAAGAGTGAAGGCTTCACTTTTATCATTATGGCTTTACAAAAGGTGTTCAAGGCAGGATCTATTTCTTAAGGCTCTTTTTAGATTAACTTTCGGGGGGAAGCAACACTTGTTTTTAAAATATAAAATTAATATTACATACCAAAGAATTTTTCCTAACGACCAGGCCAGCCAATTTATAATAAATCCTAATGTTAGGATTTTTTTTTTTCATTCTATCTGCTCTGCGTTTAAAACTTCCGTGTTTAGGAGGAAATAAAGGTAATTTTGACAATGGAGCCATGGTGAAATCCCATATACTCTCTTTCCCAGGGGCCTCGTAATTTGTAGCTTTCAGGACCTTGAGGAACAGTCTAATTTTCCTGCATACAAGAGCTTCACTCCCCGGGAGAATGCAGCCCCTTAGGAGAGGATTAGAGCCGTCCCCCTCTTTCCTGCCCTTGACGTAGCGATGAAATACGTGGCCCACCGAGGTGGTCTTATCAGTGCAATCGGGCCTCCGCGGGCGTCTGCACGTGTGCTTCCCGATTGGCGGATTAGGAGCACAGATCTGTCCCTGCAGGTCCCCTCTTTGTTGTCGCGAGCTTGTTATGTTAAGGCTTGGTACAGATAAGGCAGAGCTGTTGAGGAGGGTGCCCGTGGTGGTGTGAAGGATTAATCCTTTGCCTTGCTTCACATCTGAACAGGAATCTCCACACAAATGTCCCACATGTGGAAGAACCTTTAATCAGAGAAGTAATCTGAAAACTCACCTTCTCACCCATACAGACATCAAGCCCTACAGCTGCGAGCAGTGCGGCAAAGTGTTCAGGCGAAACTGTGATCTGCGGCGGCACAGCCTGACTCACACCCCGCGGCAGAACTTCTAGCGAAGTCCAGGATCCGTCCTGTGCGGCCGCGGCTCGCTCCCCAGACACCTCTCTGCGCCTCCCACCCAGGGGCTCACCCCCACCCCACTGACCCCTGCTCTTCCCTGGCTGCTGTCACACCTGCAGCTCCAGCGAGTTAACTGTTCTTCCGGAGGACTGAAAACTCTCTAGAAAGCCACACACTCCCCCCTTGACGACCTTTAACTACTCGATCCTTGTAGATATTCACAGCTCATTTTAGAGCTCTGTACATAATGTCGTGGGTCTTCGTCCTGTTGTTTTTGTTTGCTTTTGTATCTTGTTGGATGCACCTAGACATGGAAAATGGAAACCAAATTTATCTTTAAAGGCTGTATTTTCAAAATAAAACCTTTCTTGTTTCAATGCTTCTTGAGATGTGTCTGCATGATAGTCAACCTCTGTTTTCCCTGTGAGTTCCAGAGGAGTGGACAACCAACCCCCGAAGAAACAATGGGAAGGGTATTCTTTATTCCTAGATTTTAAGAACAGGACTCCCAGTTCTCTTAATAAAATTTAAGCACTTCCCTTTTTTGTACTGTGGCATTTTGGAATGGGATTGTGCTGTTCTCCTTTCAAATATCTAAAATTGAGTAGTCTTGGGGTCTTAGTCCTCTTGTTTATTCCAGTTCTTTATTTTTTTTTAAGTTTATTCCTCCAGGCAGGTATTCTACAGCAACCATTGTTGATAGAACACTGTTTGCTGTTTACCCTTGAAAGGCCCCTATGACAAGAAACGTATAGGGAAAGAGAGAGAGAAGCTTCGTGTATTGGAAGTTCTTGACCTTATCAACGTTTATGGTGGGCAACTGCTTTCCTACTATTAGGCTTTGAACACTGTAATTTCTCATTATAAACACAGACTTTATTCTCTGCCTTCAGAAGATGAGTGTAAAATCCTCCCGCACAACAGGAAGATACTGAGGATGAGGGAGCGGAGGAAGGGAGAAACCACTTGTGTTTGCACACAATATTTCTTTCCAAGGGTGGAGATCAATTCTGTCAGAAGGTTAGGATTTCTCCACAAAGCAGTGAGTGAGGTCACTGGCTAAGTTCTGCCCTTGGGAAAATGTCAAATGTAGGCTAGTTGGTGTAGAGAACTTGCAGTAGATATGTGATAGCCTTCTAAAGCATGTCAGTGTTTCCCAAGTAGTTCTCAAGCATAGGACAGCAGGACAGTGGCAGGCCTGCAGTCAGGAGGTTTGGGTGGAAGGTTCTGAGCAGAGGTCAGCAGCACAATAGTGCCAGATGAAAGCAAATGACTCAGTTTAGAGAAGGTCCCTGGAATCTGCACCCAGGGTCCCAGTAGGTGCTCATAAATAGTTTAGCATTGAATAACAAGCTGAATTAAGCACTCTCAGATTTCTTTTTAAAACTGTATTATTTGTGCAAGAAAGGCTTGTTTAACCTTCAGGGGCTATTAATCAAGTCCTTTGTGTTTGGATACCTTAGGATCCTCCAGAATGATAGGTGGGGATTTGAAGATATGATTTGAAATTTCTCACCAGCACCTGCCTGTTTGATAAAAATTTCTCAGGGGAAATTCATTTGTTCCCTTGCTCTCTAGGGAGCTGGATAAAAGTTATATCTTGGTGTCACAGGGGCTCAGCTCTCTATAAGTGTCTCCTCACCTGACACAACACAAATGCATCCCCAGAAAGAGGAAAGCTAGAAGCCTTCACTAGGAAGGGTCAGTAATGATGTGTGTGTGTGTGTGTGTGTGTGTGTGTGTGTGTGTGTGTGTGTTTAGAGGAATTAAAGGGTTGTTTATTTTCTTCTGTTTGTACAGAGTAAACTCTGTGACCTCCCCTAACCCTGCTCTCTCAAGATTCTGCCTGCCTTGACATGGAAGATTTCAATACTCAATGCAGGTTAATATTGACTGTCCCTAGAGACAACCACACACACACCAATCTTTTAGGCTTTTTCCATGTAGTCACAACCCCACTACCCCTACATACTACAAGTGTCAAAATTCTATTTCATAGACATCAGATGAATTATAAAAAAAAAAAAAAAGACCCTTGCCCATTACCAGGCTGCAAGTGTATCCCGGAGGCCCCTGCCATAGATGTAGGTTGATACAGCCAGTGTGCTGTTTCCTCCCATATATTCTAGTTGATTAAATAAGAATCATAAGTGAAAGAGGAAGCATAGGGAAAGGCAGGACAGCAGTTCCTCTTCCCATCCACAAACCATTTCAAAGGTCAAGGTCAATCCATATACAATTTATTTCCTTATTCCTTGATTTAACAAATGTTTGTTGTGTGCTTTTCAGTTGCCAAATCTTGTGACAGTTGCCTCTGCTTTTTGGTTTCATTTTTGCTGTTGTTTTATTTAAAGACAAGAGCTTCCATTGCAGTTCAAGCTGCCCAAGAACTTATTTTATAGCCCAGAGTGGCTTTGATTCTCCACTTTGGGGGCTTGTGCTGAAATAACAGGGGTAAGTCACCACACTGGACCTGCTTTTTGATATCTGTTTCTGTTTTGATGCATTTAGTGGCACATTTTAGAACTCTTTACTTCTCAGCTAATTTAAAAATCTGTTTGATAGAGCTTAATTTAATATCTCTTAAATCCAGTAGGCATCTAGGCTCAGACAGGACCATGCTCTGGGACCTCCACACAATTGACTTTGTCCACTCAGTCTTCATGATTCCAGGTAAAATTCTGAAAAATTGATTTCCCTCCAAATTCTGAGGCCTTTTTTCTTCTATATACTTAAGTATGCAGGAAATAAGTCTTGTCTGAGACATTCTTCTAAGACATTAAAAGGACAAGGCAGATCTTATCTTGGGAAATAAAGCTGCTGGGTTTTTTTGTTTTGTTTTTTAATTTTTTGGGGTTTTTTTTGTTTTTTTTTTTACCTCAGAAAAGAGTAATTATTTATGTTTTAGGTTAGCCTGTGTTTCCTTACACTCCCTATCATAGTCAACTCATGAATCAATTGCCTTGGCAAATGACTTGGAAGAAAAAGGATCACCAATCATATCCACAGCGTAACAAAAAATTAATGAACAGCAGTTACAAATGGTCATGGAGTTGTGACTATAAGATCATCTTGCCATCTGTATGTGAGATCTAAAGAACATTTCTAAACACTAATTGTATTGTAGCCAGTTGCCTGTGTGGAATATGAGCAAGTGTTGGGTGTTCTTATGGGCACTTAGCTTGAAATGCAGGTCATCGCAGCCCAAGCTATTTATTGCTGTAGTAATTAGCATTGTTATTTTGCTATATATCATTGTATAAGAGAAAAATGTCACAAAATCTTACTCTAAGACAACTATGTATTTTAAAAGTCAGCAAATTGAGCCTAAAATTGTAAGTAGGCCCAGTTACCTTTGCTTATAAAATAAAAACAATGCTGGGAATCTCTTCAGTTCATTTGTCAAATGGTAAGGGCATTTAAGCCTCTTCACTTAAGGTATTTGCTTAGACACCTCTGTCTCAATTCCGATGGGAAGCCAGCTCCCAGGAGGTGCTTGGGAAACAGAGGACTGTCAACACAGGTGACAACACATCCAGATTTAACACTGTGAAGAAACAACATAAAATCTTAATATGAGATGAGTATGAAATGAATTGCAATTCTTATTGCCGTATAATTTCAATATGCTTATAATAAGGACAGGGAACAAATGAATGCATGTAATACATTGCAAACACTGGTGCACTGGGAGGATTGCTTGAATTCAAGCTTACCAGTGTGTTATGTGGAGACCGCATTTCTCAATCTTTCCCTTCTAACATATCACTTGACATTGATAACAACTACCGATGACAGCGATGAGCAATAAGGGGGTGGAGACGCAGAGTGACTCAGCTCTGATGACCTGAGATAATTCAAGTTCATTCTTGTTTCTTTTCTTCTTTTTATTACTTATTGCCTGCACCCCCATGTTACCTTATTATCTAAGTTATATGACTTTCCTTTATTGAAACAACCCAATACAAAAATTGATAGTTAGGGAAAAAAATTGTAAATAATCCTACCCCTCCTCAGTTAAGTAAATTGTGCCAAAATCTGTTAGATTTTTAATGAAAGAAACAGAAAATGTAACTAGGAGCTCCAACAATAGAGGATTCTTCTATTTGGTAAGATGTTTTAAGACGGGGTCTGGGGTTTGTAATTCATTGAAGTAACAAGATTATCTAGGGCCCGGGTCTTTCCGCTTTTCTATCCTCTCTTTTCTGTGTAGTTAGGGCTCTCTTCATGGCCACAAGATGGCTGCAGCAGCTCCACCCACCAGTCCATTGTTTCCTCATCAGACACATTCCAGAGGCAGAAAAAGATCATCTCTTCCTCGTGTTTCTTTTTAAAAGCTAAGAGTCTCTCACACAATCCACCTGCAGACTTGCCCTGTCTCCAGGCTGTCTTCCTGCTTTGGCCAGCCACTAACAACGAGAGAAAACTAGAGTATAAATGAACAGAACTACACAAAATCCCACTAGCAGGTCTTCCCTGAAGCCCAGGACTTACTGAAGGAAAATACAGATAGGAAAGCAGGCTATTGTGAACAGGCAGATGTTAGAAATAAAGTTCCCAAGGGCTGTGGAGATGCCTCATCCAGAAAATTGCTTGCCCTGACAGTCTGAGTTCAAGCCACAGTGTGCACTTAGAAAGCCGGTGATGAAACTCCCTTACAATCCCAGAGCTGCAGAGACAGACACTAAGGAATGGTTTCTGACCTTGTCCTCTGGCCTCCACATTTGATCACACACTGCCACCACCATCACCACAGCAGCAGCAGCAACAACAATAATAAATAAAGCTTCTGTTAACAATCTTATGGAAGGAGATGATGATGTCAAGTCAGATGCGGCATATAACACAATATAAAACAAAAGCAACCTTGCAAAAACTAAGCAGAAAGACTCGAACACACCAAAATGGTAGTAGCAGTGGTTTCTAAATAATAGACTCAGGTTCACTTCTCTCTCCTTTCATAGTTTCTTTTTCTAACTCTCCCTAAAAATCTTGGCTTTGTTTGTTTGATTGTTTAAGAACATATACAGTATTTTTAAAAATTCAAAATAAAGCCTTAATGTACTTAGTACATTTGGTGTGTATGTGTGTGTGTGTGTGTGTGTGTGTGTGTGTGTGTTAAATCTATTTGTTGCCTGGCTGGCCACTGTCTGTCTTTTCCACACACCCGAACAACCTCTCCCAGCTCCTAACCCTTCTTTTCAATTCATTATAGGTTCACTTTCTAGTTCCCTTTCCTTCTTCCCTGATTTCCACTCAGAATTCCTTTTTCTGCCCTTTGGGTTTCTTTATCCTGAGTCTGTGTTTTCTCCTGAAGAGCATTCTTGAAGGTGTCAGCCCTCAAGGATCCCAGGGTCTTTCCAGAGCCCTCCCCAAGCTCTTGGGTGAGTTGGAATTTCTGGTGATAAAGGTCTCTATTCTAAACAAACACTTGAGGTAGTTCTTCTGTGTGCTAGAGGGAGCGGAGGACTTCTAAATTAGCCTTTGACACCAGCGTTCTCTTTATCTTTTCCATCAGCATTTGCTATGTGCTTACCGTAATAAACATAAAACAAACCTCAGACTCCTTCCTTCACTCACTCACTGGCCTTGAAGTTGTCAGGCTCCCTCTGCCTGACTCCGGCTGCTCTTCCAGACTTTCCCATGTGCTTCTCTACCAGTGATGCTCCAAATTTTCATCTCTTTTCATATCAGTAGATATTTTTGGCTTTGCTATCTTAGTTCTTCATTCTTTGTCTTCTTAACCTACTCACTAATTTAAAGAAATACAGTGCAATATTTGATTAAATAAGAGCATAGAGGGGGGCTGGAGAGATGGCTCAGTGGTTAAGAGCAACGTCTGCTCTTCCAGAGGTCCAAGGTTTGATTCCCAGCACCCACATGGCAGCTAACAACTGTCTGTAGTTCCAGTTCCAGGCAAACACCAAGGCAAATAAATAAAAAATAAAGTTAAAAAAAAAAAAAGAGCATAGAGTAAAAGGGGGAAGGAGCAGAAGTCACAGAAAAAAGTTTTGTTTTCAGTTTCTCAGTTGAAATGTTAACTGCCTTTTTATTTTCTCTTCTATATGAAGAATATTGGTTTACTAATGTAATGCTTTATATTCTGAAGTATGAGTGTGCAATAGTTTTAAAGAATTAATTTAAATTTCTTTTTAGATTTTTTTTAAAAATAATAACAACACAGGGCTGGAGAGATGGCTCAGTGGTTAAGAGCACCGTCTGCTCTTCCAGAGGACCCGGGTTCGATTCCCAGCACCCACATGACAGCTAACAACTGTCTATAGTTCCAGTTCCAGGCAAAACACCAAGGTAAATAAATAAATAAATAAATAAAGTTTTTTTTAAAAAAGAAACTTCATCTAAAAAAAAATAATAATAACAACACATGAAAACCTCAGAACAAGAGACATTTGGAAATACAGCTGTGGGACTGCTTATGGACAAGACATTTGACCAGAGGCTCAGTGTCTTGTCTGTAAATCAAGAATTCAAACTATGAGACTTGACTATGTGACTCTAGATTGCAAGATTTATGCTTCTCACTAAGTTGATAAGTGTGGCTTAAGAAAAGTATTGTTGTCACAAAAGGCAGAAAATAAGAAACCACACCAGCTCTAGCACATCAAGACTTTAGCTCAATTAAAACAAATGTGACCTTTACCGCCAACCCTTATTTTTATTCTCTCAAAACTGCTGGTGTTCTAGAGAATTCAAAGAAGACTGTTGACCAAAAGCAAGTATTTATTGCATTTATTTTTAAATGATAAAAGCAATCACACCCAGGCAAAACACCAAGGCAAATAAATAAATAAAATAAAGTTTTTTTAAAAAAAAAAAAAAAAAAAAAAAAAAATTTTTTTAAAAAAAAAAAAAAAAAAAGCAATCACATTTATTGAAAAAAAACCTCACATATTAAGAAAGTTTTAAAAATTTACTGCCACCACTGTGCTGCAAATGAATCATTTCAATTCCATTTCTAATAGATAGCCACTGTGAGCATTGAACATGTCTTCACACAGGTTTTGCTATGGATAATCCGATTGTGTGTGCATGTGCACACAACACAACACACTTCTATTTATAACTCTTTCCTTAACTGAAACATCTTTTTCTTTTTCTTTTTTTTTTTTTTTTTTTTTTTTTTTTTTTTTTTTTTTTTTTTTGAGATCAGAGTACATAGATCTGCCTCCAGTGTTAACAGGAGAAAACAAAACACTTTTAGATCTAAAGATTGCTTCTTTAGAATCTGAAAGAGAAATAGAAAAAATAATTCTGTTACTGAGATTATTTGCAGAATGTTGCCATTGACTGACAGTCTTTTGTCCCTGATCTTCATGAAGGCACCTGAGAGAGAGCCTGAAGGGCTCTGCAGATTCTTCAAGGTGTGTCACATTATGGTTCGCGTCAGTGCATCTTACTCTGCCTCCCTGGCAAGAACTGAAAGATACAGTTCTCAAATCCCCTGTTGACCCATTATCTATGGATCACTGGTGAGATAGAATGCAATAGTGCCTGCCTCTTCACCAACATAAACTTCCCAGAGAAACTGAATTACCATGCCCTATGTCTTTTATCCAAATTAGAAAACCAGTGTAGGAGCAAAGAAGCTACATTAAGTAGATAGGTGATGCAAAGGCTTTTCTATTCTTTATTTTTTTCTGGAATTTTTATTTTTTTGATTTAAAATGTTATTTTATGTGCATTGGTGTTTTGCCTGTGTATATGTTTGTATGAGGGTGCCAGATTCCCTGGAACTAGAGTTAAAGACAGGTGTGAGCTGGTACATGGATGCTGGAGATTGAACAATGATCTTCTGGGAGAGCAACTGGTTCTCTTAGTTGATGCCTCTCTCCAGCCCCTTCTATTTTAAATTGTATTGTGTGGGAAACAGTAACTATTTAATTGTAAAGACCAAGTCTAGGAACATTTTGGCATAGTCAATTTTCCATCTGATATAAAGGCTCCAGCATCTGAGACATCAGCTAAATGGAGAGCCGTCTCTCCTACACAAGACAGCATAAGATAGTTCAGTTTGTGTTATGGATCTGAATTGATCACTTCCCATTATCTTGTTCTAAAATAACCAGTGTTTTTCTGTCCTAAAAATATTTCTTTCGTGAATTGAGTCACAAAGACTCATAACTCTCTAAGGAACTGATTCTCAGGCCTCTGAAACATTTACCATGTGGCACTGTTTTTGCAACATTGTACACTGACAGCGTTGTGTTGTAAATATTACAATGTGATGACAGGCCATGGCCATGGTTTTGTGTGGTTCTGATCTAGGGCCATCTAAAAGCTCCTCGGGTTATAATAATTGTCCTCGCTTCCAAAGGGATCTTAGTGCCTCTGCCTCTCTAGAGATAGAAGAGGAGAGAGTTAAAGATGACAATCTTATTGAGACTTGATTAACTCTTTGCTTACTGTTAGGCAAAAGACAAACTAACAAATAATCTGACCACACATTTTAAAAGCAATTCAAGCAAGTGATCAGATCCTGTGATCTAGACTAGTGAAATTGAAAATATATTCCTTCAACCCTGTGGATCCATTTGAGGAACTGCAGTAGAAGGAGAAGTGGATAAGAATATTTTCTGATACGTGCATATGTGTGTAAAGTCCTGCTTGTTTTGTGTGTGTGTGCTCACTCATGCCACACTTGCACACTTGTGCTCATAGGATGTGCATGCATGAAGGCTGGAGGCTGGCTTCAGGTATCTTCTTCGAGGCTCCTCATCTTATGTTTTGAGACAGGCTTTCTCACTACACTCAGGCCTAGCTGATTCAGCCATATTGGCTGGCAACCAAACCCCAGAGACACTCCTGCCTCTACTTTCCCTAAGTTGGCATGGCAGATGCTGCCTACCTATATTTTGAGGTTCTGGAGATCTAAACTCAGGTATTCAGACCAGCACAGCAAGTATGTTATTTGAGCCATTTTCCAGTCTACTCCCTGCCCCACCTCCAAACTCATTTTCCAAAGAAGAATCAGGTATAACTGAAAAGGCTTTGGGGAAATCCCTATTATTGGATAGTTAATAAAAAATTATTCAGTGGCATTAGTGATGTGCTGGTGTACCAGAGATAATGTGTCTGTTCTACCAGAGACACTAGATTTTAGACGGAGGGGGAGGGAGACGGGAAATTGAATGGGATGAATCTTACATCATCTAAGGATGACAAAGGTACATGACTTTTGCAAGATGCAAACCATTTTTAGAAACTTCCCCTTCCATCTCCCTCACATTCTTCTATTTCCCCACCTCTAAACGCTCTCTCAATTAATATTACCGCATAAGGTGGTTGGCTAGAATCTCACTACATGGCTATCTTCAATGGGAAATTACGAACATGATGAAGCCACCCACCCTTCTCCTTAGTCGGCATCATTAGCCTCCTTATACGGTGAGCAGAGACGTAGATGGGAGAGCCGTTCTCCTTAGTCAGCATCATTATCCTCCTTATACGGTGAGCAGAAACGTAGATGGGAGAGCCGTGGAGTGGAGGGTCTAAGGCTCTAGAAGTAATAAGAATGACAGGGTCTGGGTCAGAATTTAGGATTCTAGGGGCTGGAGAGATGGCTCAAAGGTTAAGAGCACTGACTGTTCTTCCAGAGGACCTGAGTTCAATTCCCAGCAAAACCACATGGTGGCTCACAACCATCTACGATGAGGTCTGGTGCCCTCTTCTGTAAAACTGTATGCATAATAAATAAATAAATCTTTAAAAAAAATTTAAAAAAAAAGAATTTAGGATTCTAGTTAATTTAATGCAAAATCTTGAAATATGACCCTCTGGGCTTGTTTTTCAGGTTTCTGTGCCTCACATTCGAGCATCCCCATGAAGGTAGTGGTACCCTGGGCACCGTAAGGGAATGTACACTAGGCATGTCACAGCACACTAATACCTTGCTAGGAAAGCTGACTAATTTTTTTTTCATTTTCAAAGTTGAAAATTCATTGGTTAAAAGCTTAGCATAACTATTGTGTTCATCTAAGTGTGCAAATTTCCCCTCCAGAAGGGTGCAAAAAATGTGTAGGGTGATCATTTTCCAAACTGTGACTAGTCAGAGCTCTGCAGACAGGCTGCAGGTGTGATTTCACCCACAGCTGGCAAGTAAGGGAAAAAAATAAAAAGGAAAAAGAAATAAAAAGAAAAAGCCTATTGGCAAGTTTATCCGTTCAATGGTGTTATGACATCCAATTCCTGACCAAACTCCAGTATTTGCAAAGTTTCCACTAACTGTCTTTACTGTAAAGCAACCATTCTCCTGTGATGAAATCTGAAGGTGATAATTTGCCTCCAAGTGCCCATTAGAGAAGAAATGGTCACTTGTAGAAATAAAATTCTTTTTTGTTTTTGTTTCTGTTTTTGTTGTTGTTTTGAAATGTTTTTTGAGACAAGGTTTCCATATGTAGCCTTGACTGTCCTGGAACTTGCCCTGTAGACCAGGCTGGCCTCAAACTCACAGAGATCTGCCTGCCTCTGCCTACTGGATGTTGGAATTAAAGGCACACACCACACTGCCTAGATAAAATCAATTCTTTAAAGAAGAAGGGCTGGAGAGATGGCTTAGAGGTTAAGAACACTGACTGTTCTTCCAGAGGTCCTGAGTTCAATTCCCAGCAGCCACATGGTGGCTCATAACCATCTATGATGACATCTGGTACTCTCTTCTGTATACTGTATACATAATAAATAAATCTTTAAAAGGAAAAAAAGAAGAAGGAAAACACACTCACACAATCTTTTTATTACCTGTGAGAGTAGACAGAAGACACCTTAGAAGAATCAGGTCTGTCCTTCCTCCTGGTCTCAGGGATGGACCTCAGACCAGTTCCCTCACCTGGTAAACCATCTTACTGGCCTACAATAAAGTTCCTATAGGAAATATATCCACACCGCAGGCTCCCTCACAAACCTGATTACTGGTTGAGATTGGAGGTACTCAATATTGATTGGTTCAGGAGTGCTCCAGAATTACTCGTCATCTTTATTTTCCAACAAATTCTCTTTCCCTGGCTGACGTGTGAAGCTTGACTTCTAAGGACTTCTCCAGGATCCTTATTAAGACCATCTGTAGGGAGCATCGGGAAGAAGTGTTGAATTTCACCCATTTGGATTTCATTAAAGTGTCTATAGTTGTCAAGCATTTAGAAAGTCAAGACACCAAGAGTTTGGGGTTTGACCCAAAGGAAATTGGTCTTCATCTTCAGGCTAAACAGGAGAGATAAATGAGCCAAAGTTTGTTTTTGTTTTTTTTTCATATGAGGGGAAAAAAGATATTAAAAAAATTCTTCCGATGTATGCTCTGAGAATGGAAGCTTCACCAGCCATACATTCTACTGGTACGTTTCCATCTTACCAAAACAAATGTGGATTTATTTGCAGGTATCCATAAGCCAGAGTTTGTGGACCTCGGAGGATTCACAGGCAACACATGAACTGTGAAACTTTAAGCAAAATATTCCATGCATACATGGTGGAGGCGGGGCTGGAGGAACTATAGCCTCCATCTGAATTTCAGTGTCAGTTGTGATTCAGAGAAGGTGAAGAGCCTGTGAGCCAGCCCAGCAGGCAAAGGCACTCGCTGCCCAGCCTGATTACCTGAGCTAAATCCAGGGAATCTGAGGAGAACAAGAGCTTGCTCCTGAGATTGATCTCTGACCTCCACACTTGCACCAACTTGTGTTTTCCAAACACAGCACATGCACAAAACAAATAAATAGATATAATAGAAACATTTTTAAAACCCAGCCTCTAAAAGATCAAGAAATGTTAATTTTCTTATTTATTATGTATTTTTAAATTCTCATAATAAGCAGTTTTTATATTTCTCTTTTTAATAAGAATACACAGTGCATATAAAAATTTAAAAATCTGTCAAAATATAATTACTTAAAAATATTTTCATAATTCATGCAATCTCAACTATGAGGTTAAGTTTTCAGGGAAACACACTCTGATCTAGCCTGGTTTAGAAGTGAAAATATGCCATAAAAGTGGTGGAAAGTGGAAATAAAGCAAAGCTGTATAAAGTTTTTATATCCTGGGATGATTCAAGGGTTTTTTTTTGTTTGTTTGTTTTTTGTTTTTTTGTTTTTTTTGGCATGAATTAATTTATCATGTGACTTTTTGTGTTTAGTAAAGGCCACTCGTGACAAATTCTGAGGAGAAAAAAGCACTGGACATTGTTTGGTTTTGTAACATGTATAATGAATACAAATTTATGCAAACACACATGTTAACATGTAATGAATATAATTCAAAGAAAAAAGGCATCACTTTGAGATTGGAGGGCCTGGGGGATGCTGAAAACTGGGAAAGGCTGGAGGAAGGAAAAGGAAGGGAGGTGACATAATTTTATTTCAATTAAAAACATTAAAAAATAAAACTCTTGACATTTGGTACAATCTTAAAAGTCATATTTAAAATTCACATGTAGGGGCTGGAGAGATGGCTCAGCGGTTAAGAGCACCGTCTGCTCTTCCAGAGGACCCGGGTTCAATTCCCAGCACCCACATGGCAGCTAACAACTGTCTGTAGTTCCAGTTCCAGGCAAACACCAAGGCAAATATATAAATAAATAAAGTTAAAAAAAATTCACATGTAACATTTTCTGCATGTGACTCTTAACAACATGTTTTGACTGGATCACATAATTATATTTGGTTTTAAAAATAGATTATATAATATATATTGAGCCAGCATCATTTTCCTGTTCAGTGTGTTTTTCCTGGTAAATCATCCACTTTAGGCTGCACAGGTGAGAGAATCACAGCCTGAGTCTTTGGTTAACAGGCTCTCTGCCACCTTAGTACCTCAGGCACAGCCTGCTCTATTTTATGTCCACCCCTATGTGCCAAGACTTCCTGGGCCACCTTCTTGAATTTCCTATGCCTTTAGTCAGTTCTCCGCTTATTGTATGTGAACCTGGCTTGTTTCCAAATTAACTTGGCTGGTCTTTTCATCTTTCCTATCCTTGATTCACCCTCTTGATAGTCACCAAATCAGACTTCACTTTCTTCACGTCTCTGACGTGTTCATTGTATGTCACTGACTTTTATTTATGATGTTTCCAAGTGTCTTTATTCTCTCCTGAAGCTTTGTCTCTCTCTGACTTTTCCTCAAATATTTTCTTCTTTCCAATCTGTTTTTAAAAACATTTTTGAGTTTAATTATTAGCAAAGCATGGACTCTCACAAAGCTGCTAATTTGTTTTTACAGTTATGTTTTTTCTGTTCTCTAATTTCAGTTTTTATTTAAATAAGATTACCAGATTATGCTATAAAATTATCTCTCAATAAAACCAATACAGCCCAGAAAACAGTGAAACAGAAAAATAACGACATAAACAATATAAAAACATTGTGCCTAGACACTTGCCACCGTTACCAGTCCACACTCTGTTTTGCTCTCCTGGCTCTCTGGATCCTGCCAGTAAAGGAATAATTAAATCCTCTCTGCCAATTCACTGTTCTAGAATTGAACAAATGCAAGTTATACACAAGATTTTAGCATAGTGACCAGCACATAGGTGCCCACTAAGTGTTTACAAGAGGAACCAAACCTGAAGTAATCCAGTCCCCACATGCACACCTCAGCATAGGACTGAACATCTAAGTAACTTTTACAGCTAAGTAGACAATTTAATGGCTTGAAAATTTTTGTTCTTTGATATTTGAAGTAACCAAAGGACAGAGCTGGAAAGCGTCAGGTTCAGTCCTTGAGAGCTGCTGTCAGAGAACAGCTGAAATCTGCTTTTGTGGAGGAATTAGAATGACTGCTAGTCCCCTTCTTTCTCATTGCGGGGATCTCACACTTACGGTAACCAAGAAGTAAACAATGTATCCCCACACAATTCTTCCTTTGGATAACAGAGAACAATTTTTAAAAGTTTCTTCTACAATTCATTTCCAGTAGTGGACAGGTAATTGGAGCTGTTTCAACAGCCAGGTGTGGTGGCCTGTCTGTAATCTTGGTGTAAGATCAGTGTAGGTTACGTAATGAGATGAATACACACACACACACACACACACACACACACACACACACACAGAGGGATGTTTTATTGCTAAGGAGGGCTTTGCTGTTGTCTGATTTGTTTTCTAATCCCGCCTCCATCTCAGGTCTTCAGGAGCAAAGCACAGGACAGAAGATTTAGGGAGGAGGAGGCTGAGGTGGAGCTGGTGAGCAGCTGGAAGCTTTAATGCTGTCATCTTTGTTATATTTGAAGTAAAGGAAAAAATATTTTTTCCTTGGGATAAGCTCAAGCAATGTCCATCTCTCTCACAGTATCAGTAACAAGAGGAATTCTTTCTAGTTTGTGAAGCTCTGGTGCCATGGATGTGAGTGGTTTTTTAAAAAAAAAAAAAAAAAATGCAGCATCACTTGGTCAAATACCACCTCACAACAGCTTCCAGTGGGGGTCCCCAGCCCTGCCCTCTAATTTACACCAATAACTTGGGAGAAGCAGAGGAGAATTCTTATATTAACAGGTGAGAGATTTGGGTTGAACTTCATAAAATGTGTAGAGTCTATGGCAAAGGATGTCATCAGGCCCTCAGCAAATCGCACGGCTTCTTTCCTTCTAGATTCTAGACTTGGAAGTTTTCATCTTCTATATCCAAATGTGCCAGTGAATTTAGCAAGTTTTCAGTCTTCCTGGGAGAGCTGCCAAGAGTTAGCAATAAGTAAGCATTAGCACACCTCCTGGGAGGAGAGAGCAGGGTCAGAAACTCATGCTTCATTTCCGCCTTTGGTGGTGTGGTTTGGAGGATTAATTCACTGGTTTGAACTGAAGACGTACTGGGTATGAAGCTCTTAAATCCATGGCCTCACTTGACCGAATGATCAAGTTGAACACCAGGCTGTCAAGAGGACTTGCATCTCTCTGATTTGCCTAATAACTAATCTGATAGCAGCAGCCTCCACCTCTAGTGAGGAGGACCCATTGTCCTCCCCTGCAAGTTTTAACTTGCGCTTCCTTCTTAACTCAAAAGGGTCTGAACACATGATAGTGTGTCAACTGGCAAAACCAGAGCTTCTTTAAGAAACAAACAAAACAGAGAGAGAGAGAGAGAGAGAGAAGAGGTCGAAAGAGCACACTGTAGCAGCTCACAGAGCAGGGCTCTGAGCGCCCACACCTGGCTGGCCTTTGTGTGGCATGTCCTCACTCCTTAGTCATCCAAATAATAACTTCCAAAAATGTAAAAAAAAAAAAAAAAGAGAGAGTCACCCTGGTACCAAGCCTGAGATAATGTGTATCAGCTTTGCTCACATGCTCTGGGATTTGGGAAATGGCTTATTACAACTGAGTGCCATCCTCGGCTCTTCCCTGGAAACACTTTGCTTAAACGTTGCTTTTGATCATATTTTTAAGACATAATTAAAGATTCCTTTTCCCTAGTCATGTTTTCTCTCTTGAGCCTTCTGGAAACAATCCGATGGAATTACACAGCTATGGTTCCCCTTGCAGGAGCTCTTGGTAACGATTAAGGTTGCCTGGATGAAACAATATGAGATAGGTGTTTGCCTAGTGGGTGTGTCAACAGGAGGGATGTACTTTTTGTCTATCAGCACCCTGGGATCCTATAAGGAACCCTAGGGTCTGACTGTAACCAGGATATGTTCCTCTGACTCAAATTATATTTTTTCCAATACTTCTATTCAATAGCTATTTGGTATATATTTTAGTATCACTGTATTTTAGGTGCTATACAAACATATCAGAGACAAATAAGAAAAAAGAAACTCTATAATACATGACTAAAGAGAGAAAAAGAGAGAGACAGATTATGATGCAGATATTTGTAGGTTTCCAAAGAAGTATGTAGGTTAGTGGGCAGACAGGGGCCAGGTGAAGGGCAGGTCCCAGGAGAGAGCTAACTTCGTGGAGGAAGGATGTTCAAATGACAGTCTTCAGTGGAGGTGTGCTACTTTGGGAATGAGCAAACAGCAATAGCAATAAAGCATAATCCACAGAATTGAAGTCTTTGAGAAAAAGGAATTTGTCATCAAAACACCTGATGATAATAAAAACACATGATTACCAAAGTATAGCCCAGTATTTTCCTTACTGCTCTAACCATAGCTCTGCTCCATTGGGAAGACCTATGGCCATTCTGATATATGCAATTAACATTCTTAACCATGAGAAAATAATTGTCTATGAAAATGAGGGGCGTCAATTAAATAAATTCTAATGATACTTAGTTTTGCCCTGTTTCTTAGGTATCTATCACCATAAAAATGGTTAATGGAGATGGCTTCTAGAACCACCAAAATAGGCAATGTCCTGTCGTCTCTTTGTGACTGAAGGTCTGTGCACCTTGCCCTAAACATCCTGCACAGGAAGCTAAATGTGGTGGGATATATCTGTTGCCCCAGCACTCAGGATGCCGAGGCAGGAGGGACATGCATTCAATGGCAGCCTGGATTATATACATGAGTTCACAATAAGGCCATAGGCTATACAATAAGTTCTTGTCTCAAAACAGAAAAGAAAACAAAATCCCTCAAACTGTCTGGGATCTTCACTGTATGGTGAGGGACTGAAGCCCTGGGGTACAATATACTGCTACATTCCTTGAAACAAGTGTGAAGAAAAAACTTAAAGAACTGCCATGATCAAAAGTTCCTATGCTTTGAAATCCCTAATCATATTAGAGGATTAAAAGCACATCACTGAACAATAATTTATTCATTTCTGTGTCTCCCTAGGCCTTTTGATTTTGATAATACAAATAGTGTGTGTTTCTGAATTGGGGGAGGTTTCTGAATTGTTCTCTTACCTTAGGTCTGGAAAGTTCCTTTTGTTATGCTTGTGTCTGGCTTTGCCCAAACCCACCTTTCTCAGGGACTTTTGAATAGAAACATAAGGGTTATGAAAGATTAGGGAGTTTTTACCAGGAATGTGGGAGGGCGGGAGAGGGGGTCAGAGAGCAGAAAGTAGCAGATACAGGAATAAATGGACTGGACTGACAGCAGGCTCTCCACTCACCACCCAGTTGGCTCCCTTTGCAGTGCACTTGATAATCTGATTCCTTAAAAAAATCTATTGTGCATTATGAGGACATTAGTAATACTCTTCTATCCAAGGTTTTTGGCTTAATGTATAGGTGTAGCTGCAAATGCAGCAGGAAAAAAAATGAGATGATGGATAGATCTATTCACTCACTTCACTATTGTAACTTTTTTTGTTTTGTTTTTTTGAGACAGGGTTTCTCTGTGTAGTCCTGGCTGTCCTGGAACTAGCTTTGTAGACCAAATTGATCTTGAACTCAGAGATCTGCCTGCTTCTGTCTCTCAAGTCCTGGGATTTAAGGCCTGTGCCACCATGATAACCACTTTAATATATGCATTCATATACACTCATAGTATACATCTTATAAAATCATGTTGTATACTTTATAGAAACACAATTACATTTATTTTAAAAATCATAGTTGCTGGGCCCAGCAGCAAGCCTCAAATTCCAGATAGTCACAAAGCTAAGACCATGAGTTCAAGGCCAGCCTGGGGAATTTTGTGAGCCCTGTGTAAATTACTTACTGTTTTAGCACTGAAGTTTCCTACTTGAGAACATTGCCTTTTTAGGGTTGCTAGATTCTAAAACCATGGGGGATTCAATGAATAATGTAGATGTAGGAAGAATTGTAGAGGATGTTCTTATCACCTCAAGATCCGAAATTCAATGTCCATCAGTGGGGCAGGGCAGGTCCACTGGTTACAGTATAATTCATATTCCCTATATGATGCTTGTTTGTATATTTTCCTTCTACCTTCAGGATCCTGGCTGTCCTGGAACTCACTCTGTAGATCAGGCTGGCCTTGAACTCAGTGATCCAGTGACACGGCCTCCCAAGTGCTGGGATTAAAGGCATGTGCCACTACACCTTGCTATTCTTTGGCATTTTTGACTGACTTCATTGAAATCCACGGTTTCAGTGTTCCTGAGCTCAGACCCCCGCTGACTCCATGGTTGTCCACTCCTGTGGCCTCTCTACCCACATGTCTTACAGACACACCAACTGAACATGTATTCTTTTGTCCCAATCCCAGCTTCTGTCTCGGTAAGTGGCACCACTGAGTCACCAGCGAGCCTGGGAACACCTCTCTACTTCTCATTCCCACATCTTATTCAGTCATCACATCTCTCTATTATCTCTGGTGCCACTCCCTCCCTTTCCCTTGTAATCTCCTAATTTCATTTCCATTGTCACTATCTCTGCCTAAGCTTCAGATTCTCATCTCTTCTGCCAGGCCCCATTGCAATGATCCTCTGACCGCCTTCCCCTGTAACCCACGGAGACTTTCTACTTGCCCCATATTGCAGTCAAGATACTCTTTCTGAAAAGCAGAACACACCATTGCGTTTCCCACTTGAAATCTCCCCAGGGTTCCACAGACTTCAGGATTTGCACAGGACCCATCAACTCTGTACCAGCTTCTACTGACGTGTTTCCCACTACATTTGTTCATTTGTTTCTGCTTTAATGGATTGCAGGCACTTTTCTAAAGGAAGCTGTTTCTAGCCTTGGACCATTCCACATGTCGTGAGTCACCCCCTGCCTCCAACTGCCCCTTTCATTTCTTCCTTTTGAGGCCATCATTCCTGTAAAGAACTTTTCCTTTGTACTGACTCTAGGATCTCATGATACTCATGTATTACTGTGTGAAAACATGGGGTTAAGGGAGTGAATTCTGAAACAGCTATTTCTAAACTTTTGGCTATGGTGTCTATACTTGTGAAGCTAAAGAGCAGAGCTCCAAGGTAATGAGGCACTAATGCCAGTGTCCAGTGTCCTACAACCCCTCTTCTCTCTTCCCCGGGCTTTCTTCTGTACTCTTATGCCCACACGCCTCTCATCACTGAAAGGAGAGCCAGTGGTGGCCTAGGGTATAAGTCAACGTGATTGGAACTGACCAAATGAACAGGCCTCTTGCCTTCTATGAACTTGAGCTACCCTATTCCTGCATAAACTTAAAGCAGGGGCTGAGGGCTAAAGGGCTCTGGTTAATTCCACTAAGGATGCTCTTTTCTATGTCATCAACTGATCTCTTCTTTACTTTCTTTTCCCCATTTCCAGACTTCTCTTAGTGTTTTATTTAAACTAATTACTGATTTTCTTTCTGAATGTGTAAAGATTTTCAAGACTAAAAAAAGAGAAGAATATCAACCAAATCAAGCTAGTAAAATGTTCTAGCTAATAAGCTTTTCTAGATTTCTTTTGAGAGAAGACCTCCAAGCATGAAAAGACTTTAAGAACCGCACAGCCTATCCAACTATTTTATTTAGTACATGATTAAATAAGAGGCTAGTAACTTGCTTAAAACGTCCTAGCTGAGAGGGAGAGCTGTGTGTTTTCATTATAAATTCTACCAAGTTCTGGTCCTTGCAGTCTTCTGAGAGACTCTCAGATAATTGGCCTTCAGCCAGTGCCTGTCTGTGCAGGTCATATAATAGGTGCAATGTAATTACCATTAACTATCTCCCAAGGGCGGGAAGAGAAACACAGTCTATGGTCAACATTCAGATGCAGGTCTCTGTGTTCTGACCCTGATAGAACAACAGAAGTTGCTAAGGGACCTCAGTTTGTGGCTGGTTCGAGTCTCTGGTCCTCTTTGACCATTCTCCAGAGTCAGAATTGATATCCAGTGTCCAGGCAGAGGAAGGGCCTCAGCAGGTGGACTATGCAATGTCTAGAAGACATTATCAGCAGAGCCACTTCACAGCTTTAGAGTTTTGGAACCACAGATGCAGGGCTGGCCCTGGCCTGTGACCAGACTGTAGCCTGTTCACTGGTCCCTGAGTGCTCTTAGCTGGTACCAGGCAGGGCCACATTATCTTTGACCTTCGCAATGATGGTCAAATGATGAGGCACAGAGTGGGCAGAGAGAGAGACAAGACCTCTCTTAGCAAAGTGTCACAAGCCTTCCCCCACCCCACCCCACCCCCACCGCCCCGAAGCCTCTTCGTGAACCCGCAGCTCCAGCACCTGCTGCAGCCCCACTCGCAGCACCTCCACGATCTCACTCCCGCGTGGGGTCTCGGCGGGTCCCGAGGCGGCCAGGGGGACCGCGCAGCTGGAGGCACGCGCCCATGAGACGTGACGGGCCACGCGGAGCCGAGCCGGGGGCAGCTCGCCCTTTCCGGTGCTGGCCTGCGGTTCCATGCTCCACGCGCGCTCGCGGCCTAGGCGGCGATGCCCAGGGCGCCCGCCCTCCGCGAATTGCCCTCCCCCGCATCCGCGCTTCCTACCGGCAGGGAGCGCTCGAGGACGAATTCGAACCGGATGCTGATCCTAGGACATTTGTTGCTCTTAGTTGACTGACCCCACTTCGGGTTGGGGTAGGGAGTGGGGGATCGGGGGCTTTGGGTGGTTTGATGTTTGCACCTCCTCCTTTGCTCTCTTTTAAACGGGAGTGTCCGATTGAAATGTCAGTACAAGACTGAAAAGTAGAAATGAAATTTTCAGGTTTGCCAACCTCCCTTTTAAAAGAAAGCAGAAAGAACAGAATTTCAATTTTTGGCTATTAATAAGTATTATAGTATTTGTTAAAAGCCTTCTAGTCTCTGTAAGAAAAATTTTATTAAGATTTGGCCTATTTTGTTGAAATAAAGATTTTTTACAAGACTTTTTTTGTGTATTGCTGTCTGAGAGATCACATATCGGTAACTCAGGAAGTAGGCAAACTCAATCCAATTTATAAAGAAATTTTAAAACACATTTATATCAATGCTGTTTATAATAGTCTTTATCAAACTATCAAAATTATATGATTTCTGAATTCATAGTGGCCAACGAATCATTTATGAATCTACTCTTAGGGAAATGATGCAAAGATGAAATTAATTATTCAATTTATTGTCATGCTTAAATGCAGAGCCAAATCCTAATGGAGACTAGTGCTGTGTAAACTTTGATCAGAGATGAGAAGAAATCCCCAAATCCGCTGTGCACGTGGCCAGTTTAGGTTCCTGAGTCCTCTGTCAATGATGGGACATTAGTGGAAATGAGTGAAGTTGCTTCTGTTGTATGTGGTCTATGTCTCAGAGGGATGGGCTTCCCATTAGAGCTGGAGCTGCTAGACTTCAGTTTTCAAAGGTGATTTATGTCATTTTGAACAATTATTTGGCAGTGATTATAAAAGATAAAATGCATGGGACATGAAGAGACCTGTCATCTGTTAATGTTTACTCTAATGCGTACATGCATAATTTCCTAGCATAGCTTCTATTTCAAAGACAATTCTCAATGGCCTTATAGTAACATAATTTGAAGATAATGCTATTCTGGTCCAAAATTAATCACATCAGGACCACAAGACATTAAACTTAAGATCTATATGATTAGGATTTTTTTTGGGGGGTGTCAATGACTGTAGTTTAAGCAGATGTTTTTAAGTTACAAATCTTCAACCTGCTGTATGTGCATCTGGTACTGTCTCCCCTGTACCAGCTACACCCCAGACAGGGATAAAATAAAACTGGTTAAATAGTTCTTCCTCTTTGGTAAGGTTAGATTAAGTTAGATAACTTAGGAAAATTACATAGGAAACTAAAAGCAGGTTACCTTTAATTTTTGTAGCATTATGAACCTCACCGAGATTTGCAGTGAACTAAGTGGATACCTTATGTTTGTTTTACAAAAGGGAATATAAGGCTCACAGCAGTGTCTATGAGTTTATATGCTAGAATATGGTAGAGCTAGAGTTCAATCACCAGCTAGAGTTTCTTAGCTTGTGTTTTATTGCTGTGAAGAGACATCATGAGCACAGCAACTCTTCTGAAGAAAAACATTCTATGGTGATATATTATATATTTAATAAAATCAGTCTGAAATATCAGAGGACAGAATTACCCACAGTCAAGCCAGGAAGGTCCGAGAGTGGTGACCCACGACTTCAATCTCATTACTCGGGAGACAGAGATCTTTCTGAATTTCCACGAGTTCAAGGCTTAACAACCAAACAGTAGTAACTCAAACCTTTAATCCTAGCTCTAGGTTATGATGCTGGGTGGAAGAGCTGGACGGGAAAGATAGTTACGGCCAGAGGAGGTGGAGATTCAGGCAGTCTGTAGAAGGGAGGCTGAAGACTCTTGAAGACCGCACTTACCCAGCTCAGCCTGAGAAGTTGACTGTGGTCTGTTTCCTCTCTGATGTTTCAGCTTTCCCCCAATATCTGGCTCTGGGTTTTCATTATATACTAATTAGAATTTGTGCACTAACATTCAATTATGGGTGGCTTACAATTCAGCAGTTTAGTCCATTATCAGTGTAGAAGGAAGTATGGTTGAATGCAGGCAGACATGGTGCTGGAGAGATAGCTGAGACTTCTACATCCGGATTGGCAGGCAGCAGAAAGAGACAGTGGGCCATTGGGCCTTGTCTGAGCTTCTGAGACCTTAAAGCCTGCCTCTAGTGACACACCTCCTCCAGCAACACCACACCCACTTCAACAAGACCACACCTACTTCAACGAGACCACACCTGCTTCAATGAGACCACACCTGCTTCAACAAGACCACACCTACTTCAACAAGGCCACACCCACTTCAACAAGAACACACCTACTTTAGCAAGACCACAACTACTTCAGCAAGACCACACCTACTTCAACAAGACCACACCCACTTCAACAAGACCACACCCACTTCAATGAGACCACACCTACTTCAACGAGACCACACCTACTTCAGCAAGACCACACCTGCTTCAATGAGACCACACCCACTTCAACAAGACCACACCCACTTCAGCAAGACCACACCTACTTCAACTAGACCACACCTACTTCAATGAGAACACACCTACTTCAACAAGACCACACCCACTTTAATAAGATCACACCTACTGATGCTCCCTTTGGGTCTATGGGGTCATTTTCACTCAAACCACTACATAGGGCTAGAAATGTCTTCTTTTACATATTTACTAATTAAATGATACATCTTAAATCTTCCTGTTCAAATTCTTGTCAAATTGGGGCTGGAGAGATGGCTCAGTGGTTAAGAACACCGTCTGCTCTTCCAGAGGACCTGGGTTTGATTCCCAGCAACCACATGGCAGCTAACAACTGTCTGTAGTTCCAGTTCCAGGCAAACACCAAGGCAAATAAATAAATAAAGTTTAAAAAAAAATTCTTGTCAAATTAGTGAATATCCATCTTATTTTGATAAGGACATCATGACGTCATGTCTGACTAAAATGTGGCAAAGATTCTGATTAAAATCTTGAGTCATCCAAGACTCAAATGTCCTCCACAGTAAGTAAGCATCATTCTTCAAGGGCCACTCCTGTTATTGTTTTGTTGGCTTCATAAAGTTAGAATACAGCTCTCTGCTCAGCATTTGGATAGACATGTCTCCCTTTGGATCTTTGGATCTTTGCCACATACATCTTTCTTCCCTTACATTGTTCTTTGCAAGGTAATATGAACCATCAGTAAGGTAATGAATATAGTATCTTACATGTGCTTGAAATTTAGTGGGTCTAATAAACATATGATAGTAAATGATGTTTTCATCTTCTCCACTTCACGTCTTTGCAAATTCTATTTGGCCCTTAAAGCTTGATTTAAATGCTAGGTCTCCCACCACTCCAATGCCCTGTGCACTTCTCCATAGCACATTTACATACTCCAGGTATGCAAGGGTGGCTTGTGCTTATTTCTCTCATGTGTAAGACTGACTTCTGCTGGTTTCACACTTTTCTTCTAGATGGCAAGCAGTTAACAGGCAGTAGCAGCTTTCTGTGTTTTGAGTGGTGTCCTCCTGAAAGTGGACTAAAAGTGAACAGAACCAAGCATGCACAGCCCAGTATGAACTCAGGTAACTCCCTTTTAAGTTTCTGAGAAATCCTTATTATAAAACTTATAAGCAAAACCAATTTGACATACAAAATAGCTTATTGGACCTAGGACCATGGCTCAGCAGATAATGTGCTGGACCACACAAGTGTAAGGACTAGAGTTCAGATCCGCAACACACATAACAAGCTTGGTGGATGTGCCAGTCCCTATTATCCCAGCAGTCCTGGGAAGTGGGAACAAAGAATTCCTGGGGCAAGCTGGCTAGTAAGACAAAATAAATCTATGAGCTCCAGGTCCAGTGAGAGACCTGGCCCAAGACCATACAATGGAAAGTAATGAGGAAGACGATGGTAATGAACCTCTGGCCTCCACACATACATGAACATACATGCATATGCATGCATGCATGCACCCAAATATATGTGAACATGTTTGAGAACACACATACTTAACTTGCTAAAATTGATCATAATCATTTTTATTTGGTAGATATTCTATAGTGCTTACTTCATGATATTACAAAAGTAGCATTTAGTGTTGTATTTACTGAAATTTTAGCATTAATCATATATCTACAGCAACACTTGTAGGGAATTTTAGTATAAATTTCAATAGCTAATAAAATTCATTTACCAAGTTGCATAGTGCTTCTCGACACTATAAGAGCAGAAATGGATGTTACATGTGCTTTTCAGAGATAGAAATTAACATTTGGTATTAACAGATTATTTTTTAAGCTTCAGAAATAAATGAGCATTACTGTGGCAATATTCTTACAACATTATTTTTGTAAGGATAAAGCAAGTTGAGGGCAAGCAGGATGGCTCAGTGGGAAGAGCTGCTTCCCTCCTAGCCTGGTGACCTCAAGTAGATTTCTAGTACCTCTCGGCTGGAGGAGAGAATTGCATCTCCCAAGTTTGACCTCTGCACACATGCCACAGTGTGTGTGCACACAGGCATTAAAACATAAACCCCCAAATAAACAAATAGTCACGATTATAACTTGTTTAAAAATAATTAACAGGGCCTGGAGAGATTAAGAGCACTGGCTGCTCTTCCAGAGGTCCAGAGTTCAATTCCCAGCACACACATAGTGCTTCACAACCATCTGTAATGAGATCTGGTGCTGTTCTGGCCTGCAGACCAAACATTGTATACAAAATAAATAAATCTTTAAAAATAATTAGCATTGAAGTACATTTAAAAAAAAAAACAAATTGAGAAAAAGAAACATCTTTATTTATTTTGCTTCCAAATTCACCAACATTCATTTTATATATAACATACTATCAGAGGATTGCCAAGGGTATTTCTATAGTTTTAGGGTTTATTTTGTTTTTTGGGGGGGTTTTGGCTTTTCGAGTCAGGGTTTCTCTGTGTAACTTTGGAGCCTGTCCTGGAATTCACCAGGCTAGCCTCGAACTCACAGAGATCCACCTGGCTCTGTCTCCCAGGTGCTAGGATTAAAGTCTTGTGCCACCACTGCCAGGCCTTCCTAAAGTTTTTGAATTTTGAAAAGCCATGGGCTTCAGTAAACATGAATATTATGATACATCCTCTTGTGCTGACTAATTTTATGTCAATTTGACGCAAGCTGGAAGTCGGTTTATCCCTTTTCTCTCCAAGTTACTTACTTATGGTCATGGGTATTTATTGTAGGGTTAGAAATCCTAACTCAGACACAGCTCTGCTCTTCTCTCCCCTGGGCTACTGGCCCCTCCTCCCCAAATAGTCCCCCTTCTCTGTCTTCACACCAGTAAGTACATATATTTAATATATTTTACTATTAATATCTAATTTATATCTAAAATCTAGGTCTCATATATGGGATAAGATATAATATTTGCTTTTCTTTTTTAGTTTTTAGAGTTTTAAAGCCATTATTAATTATTGATAATCATTTTTAATGCTCTGAAATACTTATTTTTTTGTGCACCTGTATTCCATAGTGTATGTATTTGTGCTGCGAACATACATGAGACTGATCACGGAAGCCTGAAGAGGGGAGTAGATCCTCTAGAGCTAGAGTTAAGGGAGGGTGTGAGAGCTAGGAACAAAACTTAAGTCTCCAAGACTGGTAAGTGCTCTCCACTGCTTCTCAGTGACCTTCCATACACTATATAATGTGATGGTTTCTATTCACGCCCTTTCGGCTCCTTCTATCGGCCTCCTTTTTCTTCCCAACTAGTTCTCATTTTAATCTATTGTTTTTATGTCTTTGTACTTTTATCTTTTTATCTCTCCCCTTTCTTCTCTCTTTCCTCCCTCCCTTCTTCCTTTCTTTGTTCAATGCAGTGAGTTTTATTAAGGTTGCTTGTAGGAGCAAGGATGGGCAACTTTTTAGTGGTTGGACCACTAAAGAAAATGTCTCTCTCTTCCTTAGAAACCCTCAGTTTCCTATAGATTCCTAGGGAGGGGTTCCCTGGTCAGTCCAGTCTTGTACAGCTTTTGCACAGGTAATGAAAGCTGCTGGGAGTTCATGTACAAGAGTATGCCCTGCCTAGAAGATAGTATTTCACAGAACTCCTGCCCATGTTCTGGCTCTTATGTTCTTTTTGTCAACTCTTCTACATTTTCTGAGCTGGGAAGAGGTGAGGTAAACAGTCCACTTAGGGCTGAGCACTCAGCAGAAACATTCTCAGCTCTTTGCTGGTTATGAGTCTGTACAGTAACTGGCACTCACAGCAAAGAGAAACTTCTGGAACTAACACTGACAGAAGTACAGATTTATGGGCACAAACATAAATATTTAGAAGCCAGTTTGACAGGTACACCACAGATAAACAGATTGTCTGGAATTTCTCCTATCTTTGTAGAGTGCTACAGGGCTCTCTGGAATAATGGTCAGTAGTGAATTTGCTAGTACATTCTATTTTTTACCTTTCATTCTTTTAGCTCTGTCATGCAATTGTAGCAACCAGCAATGGTAACACATTGAATTCAAATTTCAGTTGCTCAGAAGACTCCATGTCTCTGAACCAAACGGATGGATTTGCTAGAGGACACAAAACTGTGATGGTGTTTTGAAGTGAGAGCTGGGGGTTGGGGAGAGATGGGGTTTCTAGTCTAAGATTTAAAATATAAAAGTACAAAGTGTGTACTTCTGAGTGTCTTTAAAAAGCAGCTGTGTGGCAAGTTTATCACCCAGATATTTCTTTCTTAAGAAGGAAGAAAAAAAAACACCCCATACTGTTCAAATTTTAAAGTAAATTTAAAAGATAATACTAGGATCTCTCTCTCTCTCTCTCTTTTTTTTTTAACTAAATGAAAGCAACCTTTAAAAGTTTATTTCCTTAGACACTGAAATGTAATCTGTGTTGGTCAGGGTACTCAAATAACAGATAAAGGTGACTTACGGCCTGGTGAGATGCCAGGGTGAAATAGATGCCCGAGTCTCCTGCTTCCCCAGACCAGCTGTTTATGTTTAACTTTCATTTACTGCTTCAAGAGTCGTATTTACACTTCTCCAGATATGCTTCTTCCATATGTGCCTTGGCCTTAGACATCACAGAAGATTCTTCAGGCAACTTCCCAATCTTCTCATTAAGAAGATGTCATGCTCACCCTACATAACCCTATATAGAACATGTCAGATGACATCATCACCAAAGTAGCCCCATAGAAAAAACATCATCTGATATCACTTATGGGCTGGCTTTCTCTTTCTTTCTTTTTTTCCTCTCTCTTTCTTTCTTCCTTCCTTCCTTTCTTTCTTTTGTATTGGCCTTTGCAAGGTTTCTCCTGGCATCTCAATAGCAAGAATCTTTTCTTTCTTTCTTGACAGAAACCAATGTTCTAAAACTACTTCACCTTTCACTTGATATCAGATAATGAACTTAGTTTCTTTAAGGTAATTGAAATATAAAGGTGGTTTTTGGTTGTTATAAGTGGACATGCCTAAATCACACTGACTGTTGGTCTGTGATGCCCTGACTCAATATAGAAAGGCATCCCAGTGCCAGATGCAACCCCGGATACGCAGAGGCTGAGACACTAAGATCTCAAGTTCAAGGCCAACCTTGGCAACTTAGGAAGACCCTGGAGAGGAGGGTAGACTTTAACTTTGTCTAACAACTTGTTTACTTCTAATTTTTAGAAATTTAAAAGATTATAAGCCTTATATACTTTTGTGGATGAATTAATGTGATTAGTTTGACCTTGCTGAGAATAATTATGCATATTTATTGGGGGAACACCAAATCAGAGGATTAGTTTGAGGGTACTTAATGGTTGATTCAGGAAAGTTGGCATGGAGATTTTGTTTGTAAAGCCTGTTTATTGAAATATACAATGATCTGATAGACCTGAGCTATTCAGTATCAAAACAAGCTTAAGAACTTCATCTGTAAATATGCAGGATCTTTCTTGACATCTTCCAGGAATAGTTTAGTTTTTAACTTAAGCAATGCCAGATAAATTACATTATAAATTTTATTATTACAATTATTATCTCTTGTATTTTTAATGTTGCTTATAAAAAGTATATGATTTGATTTAAGTGATCTAATGCCTCACCTCTCTCTCATATGCTCTTGGTAAGAGGTGATATTGGGGCTGGGAAGACTGCCTGGTGAAAGCATCTGCTGTACAGGTGTGAGGACCTGAGTTGAAAACCCTAGAATTCATCTTAAAGCCGTACATGGTCACTGTGTTTGCAATCCTGGTGTTCCTATGATGAGATGCAAGGTGGAGACAGGCACTGCAGAAGCCCAGAGCCGGCTGGCCTGGCATCTGGCATGTACAGCAGCGACAAGGAAGAGACTTTGTCTCAAGAGAGTGGGAGACTGATGCTTGATGCTGTCCTTCGATCTTACAGACATTCTGTCTGTCTGTCTGTCTGTCTGTCTGTCTGTCTGTCTGTCTGTCTGTCTCTGTCTCTCTCTCTCTCTCTCTCTCACACACACACACACACACACACACATACACACACACACACACACTGTAAATTTTACAAATGTTGTGTTTTGTTTCTTTGAGACAGGGTCTCACTACATAGTCTTGGTTGGCCTAGATGCCTCAGACCTAGAACTTCTCCTGCCTCGTCCTCCTGAGGGTCTAGATAAAAGACATGGGCTGTTATGCCTAGATAATTTTTTTAAAAAATGTAAAAAGATACTTTTGCTAACATTTACCATTCCTTTCAACCATTCAACACCAGCTGATAAAAATAAAATTCAAAATAAAACATGTACCTAATGCAAAAGTTACATGAATTTTCAGTGTAATATTGTGCCTGTTAGAACTAATAGAATTAGCCATCAAACTCTACACTACTTTCTGTCAAGACCATAAATCATTATGGCGACTTTGACAGTTGTGAGGTATTGACAGCTCTGGCATGGTGCACTAAATTACAGTTTTATATTTCAGTTTAGGTCTTCTACAGACCTCTTTACTGTCTGAACCAAACATTTTGATGCTTCCCAGACTTGTATTTTAACATTTGCTTTCTGCTTTGGTCTTCCTGAAACCATAATGTTGTCAAAGTCAGGTTCTACGCACTATAAGACTTTTAAAAGTCTGCCTCCCAATTCTTAAGGATAGTTTTGGCACACAGTACTTATTCAATAAAAATTAATTCAAATAAATGTTGACTTTTTGTTACGCATTCTTCAAGGCAGTTTTCTAGAGGTATGAAAAATTGAAATAGATGATCTACAGCATGGTGGTCATGCCTTTAATCCTAGCACTCAAAAGGTAGAAGATGGGGCATCTCTGTGAGTTCAAGGTCAACTTAGTCTACATATCAAGTTCCAGAACAGTCAGGAATACATCGACTCTATCTTTAACACTACAGAAATTAAAAAAAAGGAAATAGATCGTCTTGGATGCTGTGATGTACACAGTCTAGTGAGAAAAATAGTCATATCAAAGTCTGTATTATTTATTAGATAAGCAATCCTTAATATGTAATTTTGAAATCCAAAATGCTCCAAAATGTGTTTGCTTTAGGCAATGTATTTGGAAATAAAAATCTAATCCAAAATTAGCCCATTTGGCAGAAACCCTGAATTTTACTAGTGTGAAGCATTTATAGCCCTTTATTCCATTTGAGGGAATAATTTGTTTTCTACAGAAATACTAATGTTTTTGATTAATTGGTTTTGTTTTGCATGCTGTGTGTGCCAAGTTATCTTTTTAAAGTCCAGACTTTTGTATTCTAAAAATGTATTGAATCTCAAGAACTTTGGCATTGTAAAATGTGTAATCTACAGAAAATTAAATGATAAAATGTACAACAACATACAAGAAAAGTATGTAAAATAAGCACTTGGGTCACACCTAGTCCTTGAGTCCCCTTGTACCTGACAGGTGTCCCTGGAGATGAACAGGGACCTGGTGTGGGCCCCTGCAGGCCAGAAGCAAACGAGGCAGGAATACCTCCCTAACATGCAAGAGTCACACAAGACAACCTTGTGAGAAAGCCAGGCTGCCTGCACAGATACTCAAGGAAAGGTCAGTCATCACAAGGCTAGAAATGTCTCAAAAATAACCAGAGGGACACTGGGAAAGAAATAGGAAATGAGAGTCAAGTGGGACTCCTGGACAATTTTACAGGTAAGAAATCTGCCAGTTGTTCTGTATGTGATGGGCAGCTTGGCTTAAATCATGGAGGTGGGTATGGCTGGCATGGACATCAGTGCCCGGACCCTAGATCTGGTGGTGAGCCTTGGAAGATTTTTGACCCTGGAGCCTCCTCCCCTTTTCTATAGTAATCGAGCCACAACAGAAATCCCTGGTTAATGCTATCTGTTAGTGTTCTTCCCAGTATCATGGGAATGGTATTTTAGTTTGTGTATGCCAAGACTGGCCTTTCAGAGAATATGAGATATAGACAGAATTGCTACAGTAATTTGTGAAAAACTTTATTCCTCTTAAATATTTATGTACCTTGGTGCCAAGGAAAGTGTGATATTTGTGATCTTCAGGTCACCAAGGTAGTGTGTTTTCCACATAGATTAGGTGCAGATTTCTGAACACCTCTCAACTCTAGTTCTCATTGTTATTCTGTGATTTAGATTTGTGTCTCTCTTTGCTAGGATAAAGTATTACCATTAACATCCAATGGCTTTAATTATTTATGAATTACAAAGGCATAGGCTATATGGCTTGAGACTGTCCAAAGACTATATGTATTATATAATGATATCTGTATCAGTGTTGAATATAGTAGATATTTTGATAAGATGAAATATAAAATAAATTAGTGGCAGTAACATATTCAACAATGATAATCTTATATTTATTGTGTGTAAGGTATTGAATTAATTATATTTTGCTTTCACATTGTTTATGAATCAGTAAGCTTGAACAAATAAAGGCAAACATGGAAACTCTGGTGCTCACACGTCTAGTTGGCATGAGTTAGGCTCCGTAAGTGTGATGTGACTGGCTGGCTATTCAACCTTTCATTAGGACTGAGTTACTTAGTGTTTCATAATGTAAATATTTTGATAGCATACCTCCCTTGACTCATATGAAAGTGCCTTAGCATTACTAAATGAAAGTTTTCACCCTTAAAAATCAAGTCCAAGTATAGCATGCTTAATTGCATGCCCCCTTCCTGAGGCCCAAGCATGTCCAAGCAGTATCATATTTACCTCACTCTCTGATGTATTAACTAATGCCAATTTTTTTTTGTTGCAACTGCATAGAATTGTGATTGACTGGTGAACATTTTAATGAAAGAGATCTAGAGACAGATAACATTTTCCCAAAGCAGGACCCTGCTGGTGAGACTACCTGTTCTGTGGCTATTTATTTAGTCTTGTCGGTTAATTTAGATTGAACGTTTGAAGTTAGCAGTTTTTGACAGTCTGTAGAGAATAAACCATTGTGTGAAAATTTCTTGTAGGTACTTTCCCAAACAAAGAAACTTTTTTCAAACTTTTGAATGTGACCCACAATATGGAATAAACTTCATATTATGACCCAGTATGCATATACACAGATAACTGGGACAGAACTTTTATGAAACAGTTTGGTTTTTGCGACTCATCATGCACATGACTTTTAAAGTTCTGTCTTTGAAATGGTTGGTCTTCTAGCCATGAAATTAATCCTGAGTCTCAGAAGGGTCACAGTCTGCCATCTGAAAAGCTTAAGCCAAACATTTTTTAAGGGTGATTACTGTATATTCTTTGTCTCCCCCCTCCATACACACACCCAGTTCCTAGGGCTGTGCTCACTGGGGACACATCATTTAAATGTACGGGGAATGTTTACTTGTCCTTAACATAGTTTCAAGATGTTATGATGTTGCCGAGGTTTATCTACCGAGGCTGCAGGAAGCTGTTCAGTTTAGAAGAAATGTATTGGTAATGAGAATACTTAGGAAAACAATTGCAAAACCGTAACAGTGTTGGGTGACCCAGTGTTGGGTGACCCATTAGAAACTTCTGTAAGAAGAGGCCGCCACTTCAATCAGAATGAACAATGAATTTACCATTTTCATACAGAAATATCATCTTATGGTTACACAGCCATATACTAGCATGGCCTTCACCCTTCAGTCAGGCGATTGTCAGAGTTTCTAAGAGTGTTTCACGAGGTGCACTCCAGCATACCCCATTATCATTCTTCAGATAATATTTAGAGCCAAATACTATTTGTGTATAAATCATACTTTTGTCTTCTAATAATACAAACTCCCCCTCACAGTATTTGCTAATTAAGTGCATGCTATGCAACAATTTAAACTTCTCATTTAGACATATTAATAGGTTTTTATAGGGACCTTATGACTACATTGGCACCTTATAAATTCTACTCTAATTCAATTCTGTTAAGACAAATACTATTAGAATGAACATTTCTGGGAAGATTTTTGTGTTCATCAGTTATAGGTAGCTTTTTTTGTAGCAACATTTTCTATTTAGCTGAATAATTTGTGTAGTTCAATAAAAATTTGGGTTATTTGATGTATTTAAATAAACAAAAAATGTACATTTTGTTATCCTGAGGGTTGGAAGGTTTACCTGAGGTCATTTTCTTTTCTTTTTTTTTTTTATAAATATTCTATTTTTATTTTATGTGAATTGGTGTTTTGCCTGCATGTATAAGTGTGTAAGGGTGTCAGATCTTGGAATTACAGACAGTTGTTAGCTGCCATGTGGATGCTGGGAATTGAACTCAGGTCCTCTGGAAGAATAGTCAGTGCTCTTAACTGCTGAGCCATCTCTCCAGCCCCACCTGAGGTCATTTTCAAGTGTTTTTATATAATGGCATACTACCTTTTAAATTTTTTTTATTCTTTTTCTCTCATACATTACGTCCTAACTGCAATTTCTCCTGTCATTGACATACTACCTTAAAAATCCTAAAAAATCATATTTTCCAATCAGTCACATTCCAAGTTTACCAGGGAAGCCTTTGTTCCATTCTGTTTCCAATAGCTTTGTGTTTGCTTTTATTCTGTTTTCTCCCATAGCACACGAACGGTTCCTGTCCTTCACACACGGTAGCGCTTCATCACTGTTCGCCCCTGAGCTTTTAAAGCTAAGCCATTTGCTAAAAGATTTAGGTCACCAAGACTCTCTGATGTTTATGTTACTTTTAGGTAGTGAATTAGGTTAGAAGCTCTAAAGCTAAACATGCAATCCTAGTGATTTTAATGTATTCTTCAGTCTTTCTTTCAAATCATCGCTACCGTAGGGCTAATATTTGCTTTTGTTTGTCTGTTTTTTAGCAGAATATGAAGGAAATATGACATAGTTCTAAGAGTGCCTATTGAACATTTGAAAGAACGATGCACATATAAATGACTTGATGAGACCCTTTATGCATGATAATTAGCGGAGAAGAGAAACACGTGTGGGGTGGCTCTGATAATTTGAAAGAAAAATTTGGTAAATAAAACTAACTGTGACAATTTCTTTTCTGAATGTCTGACAAAATCAGAACAAAAAAGATAATTATCCTGAGAATCCATTAATTTCCATTCAGAGTATACCTTCAATGTTTTACAGTGTCATATTGCTAATTTCCACTTTCATAATCTTCAAGTAAACTTTAGCATACATCGTTTATTGGCTTGTTCATTCATGTTTAGAGTTGGGCATCGCTAACTCCTTGACTTAAGGTCTGAAATGGCTACTCACTTCCCATACCACAATGAATGACAATCTGCTTTATTTTCACTCAAAAATGTGTGTGTGGAAAAAAAAAAAGTGTGTGGAAAGAAGCAATGATCGTAGAGCATACCACACAGGATGAGTCTGTGAGGATGGCTGGCTGCAGTTAATACTTTAAAATTTGCACGTATGTTTATAAATTTCAGTCGCTGTATTTGAAATTTTTATAAAGCTAAGATTTTTGTAAATTTCTTTCTTATGCTTTATATTTTTCTGGGACCTTTTAGTTAGGAATATTACCCTTCTAACTTGGTCTGTTATCTTTTTCTTATACCAATTTTTCATTTAATAACCATCTTATATATAATTATTCATATTTATAATACAAAACTGAAGATAAATTTAAAAATCAAAACTATTACCCAATCTAATAATCTATGATACTAAATATTTTAATTCCACATTATGAGTTCTAATAATTTGTATTATTCAATAATCATGTAACAATAGAACATTTAGCTATTTAAATTAGAGCAGTTGTTTTGAATTACATAATCTTATCTAAATTTTATTGTCTGTTAATTATATAAGTAAAATTTATATTGCATTTTTTTTTTAAAGTTTATTTACTTGCCTTGGTGTTTGCCTGGACCTGGGAACTGGAACTACAGACAGTTGTGAACTGCTATGTGGGTGCTGGAAATTGAATCCTGGTCCTCTGGAAGAGCAGTCAGTGCTCTTAACCGCTGAGCCATCGCTCCAGCCCCCTACACTGCATTATTTATATGAATAACAAATATTATATGACAGGGAGCATTTTAGCCTGGAGATAATAAATAAATAAATAAATAAATAAATAAATAAATAAAACAATTTAAAAGTCACACAGTGAATTATATTTTACTTAATAATATTGTTAGCTTTTACTTTTTGTTTCAAACTATTATTTTGTTTTCTCACCAACATAGTGAACCTACAACAGCCTTCTTATTTTATACATTTAATAATAATTTCTGCTCTTGTAACTGGAAAGCACACGTATTTCTATTGCATGTATGTGATTTACTGAGTATTGGTTTTATTCTCCTTCCAGGACCCTTTCACTAAATGCTGGGAGAGGCATAGACAAACATTTGCAAATTTTGTTCCGCTTAGTCAGCTTGTCATGAGCTATCTACAAAACAGCCCAACATCAGCGTAAATACCGGGGCTGTGTTCTTATGTGAACAAGGACAGGCTCTGTCTCTGGTCCCCGCGCTGTTGTTGATTTTCAGTGGTTCTTGGACCTTCAATTCAACACTACTTAACCTTGGTTCTTTTGGGTATTCATCTGTTCAGTTTGGAAGGCAGAGTAATTAAACTGTTTTCAGAAGTTTCTGTGTATGAGAGACACCGTGGAACCTCCCACAAAAGCCACACAAATACTTGTGCAGACCCTCAAGATGCACACTGTGTCAAGAATGTCCCAAGGAAAGAAAACATGCAATCTTATTTTAAGAACATCATTTTTTTTTTTTTTTTAAGTCAAGTAAATGTCTCCTTCTGCTTTTTAAAGCTCCCGATTGGCAGGGGAATTTTTAATGGCATCCATTTTCAGGAAAGGACAAGGAGACTTCGAGGATCTGATACTAGAGCTCACGGAGACTTAGGAGTCTGGGGCTTAATTTGGAGTTAACTCATTTTTCACTCACCTGCTTGTTGACTCGTTACACTGTATTCATTTTTCATCAGCTTCTCCTCTTTCCTTGAGCGTAATCGCGTCATCTCCTCAGCCAGGGGAATTGCTGTCTGCTCCCCAGCACTGTATCACTCACTAATAAAGACCTTTAACTCGAGGCTGGGATTCTTTGAGACAGGTTGCTGCTTGGTTTTGTTTTCCTCAGATTTGTTATCAGGAGTGTAATGATTGTACTTTCATTCTTGTGTGTACAATAATTTATTTCCTAAGATATTTGTGTCACACGTATTTATTTTTTGTGCTAGGACAGAGTTTTGTTCTCTGGTTTCTTTATAATTTAATGAGATTCCGAAAACAAAGCAAAAAACATCCTAGCCACAAACCAAACCAAATAAATTCTTTTGATTCTGAAAACAATCTTAATTCTTCATTTTTAAGCTACATTTCATTCCTCTATTACAAATATTTAAAAACTAGTTTAAAAATATTCACTTAAAATCTGATAGTTCCTTCCTGTAGAGAGTCTCCTTATCAGGTTTACCTTCAAAAAAGCCTTGTTATGGAGGTGGAAAAGATCCAAAATGAAGTGAAAACTTAAAATAATTGAATGAATCAAAAATTACTATTCAGGGGAAGTGAGTAAATATGATCAAAATATGTTCTATGCATATATAAAATTCAGAGTCAATAAGAAATATTATATTAAAAACCTATTTGTCATCCGAACCAGATACACTAAAAAGTAAAGTCGTGTTTATGACGTAGCAGAGATGACTCAGCAGTTAAGAGGACCCGGGTTGGGAAGGCCTGTAACCACCAGGTGGCTGACAGCCATCTGTCTGACACCCCGATGGTCTCCTGCATATGTGGGGTACATATAAACTCACACAGGCACCTTCACAAAATAATAATAAACATTTAAAAATTCGCTTTAGAACGACAATTGGCTGGCATTGTCTCTGGCTGTCTACAAAGATACCTCTCTCCTATCTTATTGGATGTGAGTTTCTCTACACAATTTTTGTTGTTCCACAAGTAACAGGAAGTAACACTGAGTTTTTCATTTTCTCTAGAAGGCTTTGCAGTAGATATTGATTTGACCTTCTGCATGTGGGGCAAAAAAATTCCAAGTCCATCATTGAAAAGGGTGTGAGCCTCCTGGGTTAGCCACCTGAGGAAGAGCGATTGCTTAGGGCTAGAAAGGGGGACTGCACTTTCCTTACCTTTCTCTGAATTCCTCAGAGGTTTTATATGGCTAATAACTGAGTTTATTCTAGGGCACTTTCTCCCTTCACCATTTCTTCTTCATATTTTCACTGGATATTTTTCCTTTCCAACTTTATGTCAACGTTTGCATTTCAGGCTTCTATACTTCTTTACTTTTTGAGCCTTAATACACTAAATTTAACTACCATCATTTACAGTCTTACTATATAAGTCTCATATTTCTGTATCTTTTTTTTAAAAAAAAAAAAACTTTATTTATTTATTTGCCTTGGTGTTTGCCTGGAACTGGAACTGCAGACAGTTGTTAGCTGCCATGTGGGTGCTGGAAATCGAACCCCAGTCCGCTGGAAGAATAGTCGGTGCTCTTAACCACTGAGCCATCTCTCCAGCCCCATATTTCTGTATCTTTAAAATTACCTTTAAATGTCTGTGGTGGTTTGAAAGAAAATGGCCCCCACAGATAGTGGTACTATTAGGAGATGTGGCTCTGTTGAAGCCTTATTGGAGGAAATGTGTAACTGTGGGGGTGGGCTTTGAAGTTTACTTTACTCAAGTTATGTATTCTCAGTGAGACAGACCACTTCCTGTTGCCTGTGAATCAAGATGTAGGACTCTCAGCTTCTTCTCCAGAACATGTCTGCCTGCATGCCACCATAATGCCCATGATGATAATGGACTAAACCACTTAAAATGTAAGCTACCCCAGTTAAATGTTTTTCTTTATAAGAATTGCTATGGTCATGGTGTCTCTTCACAACAATGGAAGGAAACCCTAACTAAGACAGCATCTCCAAGCCCAACATTTCCTCTAAGTCAAGACTTATATAACAGGTTTCCTGCTATGCCTGTCTGTTTTTTTAACTTAAAAATATTTGGGTTTTATTTTTAATCATGTGTATGTGCTTACATGTGGTGTGTGCATGTGGCTGCCTCTGAAGTGGCTAGAAAAGATGTTGGATCTTTGAACCAGGAGTTACAGGAAGTTGTGAACTGCTTCACATGGGTATTGGGAACAGAAGTGCTTTTAACCACTGAGACATCTCTCTAGCCCCATTTGGAAGAATAAACAGTATATATTCTTAATGACTGAGTCATATCTCTGGCCCCTGGACACCCCCATTTAGAAGACACAAACCACTTTATTTTTAGCAAAACCAAACTAGTTTCTTCCCAAACCTTCTCTTTCTCTTTTGTACTTCATCTAAGTATGTGGCACTTAGCAAGGGAGCCAAATACGCTGGGGTATTTGGGGTATCTTAACTCACTAACAATTTTCAGATCATTCCCCTCCATGTCAGCATAGTTTACAGGGTCCAACAGGAGATCCATGTAATTAATATATATATATATGCAGAACAGACCACTGCACCTTCAATTTTCCTTAACTTCCTGTCCTCTACAGAGAAAATTCTAATCACTGACCTAGCTTCTGTTGACCTCTCTGAGGCTACATTAGTAGTGTGTGTGTGTGTGTGTGTGTGTGTGTGTGTACACATGCGTGTGTGCATGTGTGTGCAAATTCCCAGAATCTTGTCCTGTTCTTGTGTCTCTGCGGCTTGTCTCATGCTCTTCTCTCCGTCCCCTGCCTTTTTTTCTTTCCTAAGTAATTATTATTTATCTTTCAAGATTATGCTTGGAAATTTTTTTCCCAAGAAAACCTTATTGTGACCTTGTTCCCTCCGATTTCCCATAAATTCTGTCATAGCACTTATCTGTGGCTAGAATCCACTAGAATGAACTCTTTGAAGGCTTAGGCCAAATTGTAGTTGGCTTAGTGAATGTATTATAAGAAATATCTGTTGAACGATATTTTCTCATCTCTGTCTTAAAAAGGAAGTTGTACATGCTGTGAAGAGTGTTGACAAAATGGGGAAGCCATGCCAAATGGGCAGGCATATCAAAGTCATAGGCTACCAATAGCTTTATGGATAAAGGCAGCAGAATCAATAATCTAACTTGTTTCTTCATGGTGAGGGAATGAGGCACAGAATTTCACATTCAGAATTCTACATCGAGGGAATTCTCACTGTATTCTGGGGAGCCGCGTAACTGGACAACTTTTGGCATTATCAATAAGTGCTCACATGATTTTGTAAGAAACATAAGCCATATGTATCAGGTGTACTTTGCAATGGATAATGACAACAGAAAGGAAACAGAGCTAACTGATCCGTCTCTGGAACATCGCTCCTTAACTATGCTCCCAAAGCCTTTGGAGGCAATAGACTGGAATGCTCTGACTCCCCACATTCTTGGAGGGATGACAATAGGAAAAACTTGCTTTCTCCCAGCCAGTTCTCTGCAGTTCTACATTCAAGAAGTTTAACCTCTGAAGAAATTTTGAAAACAGAATGTAAGCACACTTACGAAGACATATTATTGTTAACTCCATCTTTACCCATTCTCAAAATTTGACTAATTTTCCATATCTTTCTGGGAGAAATATTGGCAAACCATAATGTACAATACTGTTTACATGTCCTCTATTAGGGAGGTTTGTACATAAAGAAGTCTTTATGTACTATGGTTGTTAGTATTTTTGAGAGAACTGTCATAAATAGATACTGTAAGTGTTCTCGGATCAGTAATGCACACACAGAAAAGGTGGTAGTAGTTTTATGTGTTACGAATTGGGTAAAAATTTGTGGGAACTTTTTGTAAGATTATTCTATTATAGTTATTTTTTTGTATATGTATTTGGAGAGTGTATGTATGCTTACGTGTGTGTGCGTGTGTGTGTGTGTGTGTGTGTGTGTGTGTGTGTGTATGTGTGCAGTCTGGGAGTGTGTATAAACCAGAGGTCAATATTGCACATCTTCTTCTATTGTGTTCCTCCTTATGTTTTGAAGTCAGGGTCTCTCACTGAACCTGGAGCTCACTGCTTGGTTTGACTATCTGGCTGAGAAAGAGCTCCAGACATTTGCATATCTCCACCTCTCCAGCATGGAGACTGCCAGGGCCATGGCTGTGCCTGGCTATCCATTTACGTGCTGGAGATCCGAACTCGGGCCCTCAAGTTTGTGTGGCCAAGTTGTTGATGGTGAATCATTCTCCAGACACTTCTTTTGATATTTTTTATGAAAATCTCTAAGTCCTAACATTTTTAGAAAACTGGTTTTAGAGCCAAAAATTTCTCATATTAATCACTATCTAAGGACTTTTCTACTGTAAAGATATAACCCAATAACTTTACTAAATTGAAATTTGTTCACTGAAGTTAAGGATAGAAGGATCATCACAAGCAGGAAATTCAAAGATACACATAAAGGAATAAATAAGATCAGCATCACTGATCAGAGTTAGAGAATCTGAAATTGTCTGGAATGTGTATACATTTTAACAAGCCTCTGTACGATCCTCAGTCACTTCGGAGTTCTGGGAAGATGGAATTAGGGGAATTAGAAGACAACTCATTCAGGAGTCACTGCTACTAAAGGAGCCGTTAGTCCAGGGGCTAGCCTGTACTCTCACCACAGTCAGTCCAAGGGCTAGCCTGTACTCCCACAGCAAATCACAAGTACAGTCCCCTCCAAGCCACTGGAGCTGTTAGATTGGAAATAAAGTGACCTTTGCTACTCTGCTCTCCATTTCACTTGGGTTTTAAAGGTCTCTTTTGTAGAAGATCACTGTCATTAATTACGTTTATTGAAAGCGTGTTCTGTGACACTGTGAGCCACTACCACCCTAACTGTAGTACATCCCAAAAGGACTAAGAGTAACTATGTAAGGTGTCAATGAGACTAAGTTTTCTCCACCCATAGAGATGATTCCACCAGCCTGAAACTAAGTTAGTTTTTAAAAAACATTAGGAATACATTATTTCAGGGTAAATAAAAACAGACTCAAGCATTATCAGTTTGAAATTTGATGAACTTTTTTTTTCAGTCCGATTACATTTTTGGTAATGAGCATGCAGGTTTAATTTAGATTTTCAAGTGAAAAGTGTTGGTTTTGCTTGTGAGAAGACACACACACACACACACACACACACACACACACACACACACACACTACCAAGTCCACACGAGTTTCCAGGCGGGTAGAGGAGCAGAGAAGCAGGAGAGAAGAAACAGGCCACTACATGGCACCTCTTTCAAAGAGAGGGGATGGGCACGGGTTTATGCAGCCACGCCCAGGGGCTTGCCTCCAAACGAGATGCATCCTGCCGGAGCCATTTTGGCTTCACCACGTGGAGTGCCAGGAATCCTTACAAAGAGGCCAAATAAAAATGTCTGGAGACGCTCTTGGCACTGTTAGGAGTATGAAGAGTCAAAGCTTTTCATGAGAAAAAGACAACCTGTTTTCTCAGGGTTTCTAGTTCAGCCAGGAAAATTAAAAAAGGGAGATTCTCATTGTGTTTGCTTTTTGCTTTCTGAGACAGGGTCTTGTGTAGCTATTTGGCCTCAAGCTTTTCTTATACGGCCAAGGTTGGCCTTCAATTCCTGACTCAACTGGGATTGTGAAGGCATATATTTATTCTTTCAAAGCTTTGCTTCGTGTAAAGGAGCATTTGGTGCAAGTACCCAAGAAAGTCAGCGTGGTAGTAGTCACAGACAGTTGTGGCCCATCTGACATGGATTCTGAGAAAAGACCTCAGACCCTCTGCAAGAGCAGTGTGTACTCTTAATCTCTGAGCCATCTTTCCAGCCCCAAGAAAGGCAATTGTTAGATACCCAGTCTGTAGAACAGAAAAGAAAAAAAAAAACAAAACCAAACCCTAGAGTATCCAAAAGCAAGGGTGCCTGCTCCTCCCTTTACTAGGCAGGAGAGGAAGATAAAGCACGTGCACAGGTGAGTGTGTGCAAAGTGTAAGCTGCAGCATTGAAGGTCAGTAATGAATACAGAAGCTTATTGGTTTAGTCTTTCCAATTTCAAAAATGTATAATAGAAAAAGCAGTTACAGAACTTGTGGGAGGTCACATAGAGAGTTGATGGATTGACTGTATTTAAGTTCACACCTACCTGATGCCAGAACATGACATCAGTGTATGCTTTGCTGTGAAATAATGCTTCTGTGCACTGTGAATATGTATTATTCTCATTGGTTAATAAAAAGCTTCTGACTGGTAGCTGGGCAGGAAGTTAGGCAGGAAAGCCAAACTGAGAATACTAGGAAGGAGGGTGGAGTCAGCAGAGGAGCCAGCCAACTACCAAGCAAGTTGGACATGTAGAAAACGACATGTCACGAGCCATGAGCATGTGGCAAATCATAGATAGAAATATGAGTTAATTTATGTGTAAAAGTTTGCTAGTAATAAGCCTGAGCTATATCTACTAAACATTTATAATTTATATTCAACTTCTGACAAGATGGTTGGGACAGGAAATGTCTGGTTTTCATATGGCACCCAAACAATTGGCAAGAATTTCCACATAAATCTTGAAAAAAAAAAAAAAAACATTAAAAAGAATTCTAAACACACAAAAATGGAGTCAATCTCAGCTTCTTGGTAACTACCTTTTCTTGGGTTGGCTCTGTTTGCTAGCAGCAAGCAAGCAGAGGCACAGAGCTCCTTTAAGAGATGCTTCCTGACTCAGGGCTAGAGACCCTGCTACAAAACACTCAAATGGGTTATATGAGCAGTGGGTGGCTGGCTTGCTCCTTGTGGCACTGTGGACACAGATACTTCCTGGAGTTGGGGTGGTAAATATGACTCTAGCCAGTACTCCACCAGGAAGCTGGGCAATCAGGGAACCAAAAGATGGGCTGGAGCCAGTCGCTAATGCTGCTCCTTTATTCCTAGCCAAACCATTTAGCGATTTTAAGACTCATGTGGTCAGAAAAATGTAGAGATATGCAGTAAAGACAGATTCAGATTAAAAAAAAACTCTAAATAGTTTACATATATTCATATATTAAAAAATATGTGTAGGCTTAGAGAGGAAAGAAAAGGGTAGCAAAGTCCTTAAAAAGAGAATAGAAAAATTAAAAAATTATATTAAGCCACATAAACATGGAAAAAACACAGAGAATCTAGATTATGTATATTATTGTATCTTTAAATTTTTTGGCTGATAAGAGATCTTGGAGTAAGGAAACCGCTATATTACATGCTTGTGATTGTAGTTGGGAAGGATTTACATGGTTGAGACATGGAAGAGATGTTTCTGGTTGGCAGACAATGTTATGTCAATTTAAAAATCCTAGCATCTCTACCTGTGGTTATCTTCACTGGCCTTTGCTTGGGCTTTTGAAAGCTTCATGCAGAAACATAGAATTTGAATTCATTATTAGTCCCAGGCTATTATAAAATTATGTATTTGGTAGTATTATTATGGATTGTTGTATTCATTCATTTTATTTAGTGTTTCTACATTCCAGGAAGCAAGAGAATTAATGACAAAAGGTGAGGAAAGCAGGCCTGCTTATTGGTGGTCCTGGCTGGGGAGGATCAGACTCTAAAACCTGCCCATTGAGAGCATTAATCTGGAATGTTGTGGTGGGGAGTTATTGATGGCAAGTGGGAGAGGTGGGCAGTTGGGTTCATCATGAAATCTTTTTTTTTTTTTTTTTTTTTTTAAAAAATACTTTTATTTATTTATTTGCCTTGGTGTTTGCCTGGAACTGGAACTACAGACAGTTGTTAGCTGCCATGTGGGTGCTGGGAATCGAACCCAGGTCCTCCGGAAGAGCAGACGGTGCTCTTAACCGCTGAGCCATCTCTCCAGCCCCCATCATGAAATCTTTAAAGGAAGTTCCACATACCAGTACTTAGTAACGCAAGTATGCTACAATGAGAAGTGCAAGACACAGCTCTAGAGTTAACCCAGTATTTATTTTGGGGGGCAGGGTTAAACAGGAACTCACCATGTAGACCAAGCTAGCCTTGAACTCACAGAGATCTCCCTGCTTATGCTTCCTAAGTGCTGGGATTTAAAGGTGTGAGCCACCATGTCCAGCTAATTCAGCAGTTTTGATAAAATGGTCAGGGGCTACCACAGGACAGTTTGAAAATAATAAACAAACAAAAAAACCCTAACGAGATCTCTTTCCTCTATAGCTACATCTTTGCATTGCTGGGCTTGGTAGATTTAGCTTCAGATATTTTAATCTCTTGATTATATCCAGTTGAATCACCGTCTTCTGTATTTGGTTTCCTTTGTGATTCCACTAGAATGCAAAGAGGAATAATTGGGAAGATCAAAACAGTTTAACCAAATGCTCAATATCTTTACTAGCTGAAATAATTATCATTAGAGACGTGTCCAGACACCCTGTGTACCAGCACCACCTGCAGGGGGTGCAGAGGTCTGCAGAGGCTGAAGTACCTTTGCTGGTGACCTGGGCTGCTACAGATAGAGCTTGGTGGGTGTACTGTGTTGACCTTAAAACATTAATGATCTCATTTATGACTATCTTTGCTGATTTCAACTTGGGCTTTTAAAAGCTTCAGGGCAGGAGCAAGAGAATTAAAATTAATATTTGGATCCAGACTATTATCAATATTCCTTTGGCAAGCATCTACTAAGAGTCTAACATTAGCAGCTGTGGAGAACACAAAAATAAACAACAGCCTCCCACCATGCTAGCCCGTACTGTGAGAGCAGTTTAGAACCTTGAGGTGACAAGTAAACAGGAATGGATTCCATTTAGGGCACTCGGTCTTCTTTGATGCAGGCTGACCAGCAATGCAGGTGCTGCACAGCCTTTTTGACATCTTCCAAGGATGAAGAACAGAGGCAGTATTTCACAGTTTTAAGGAGTGAAAACATGAACTGTGTTTGAGGTTTCAAAAACTTAGGCGTATACGATGATAGAAAAGACTGTATTGCACACTACTTTATGTGAACCAATTGAAGGCGTTCTTTCCCAGTGTGAGGCTCTAAAGGCTCTACCAAACAAAAATCTAATTGGCACTCTCTACTGGTCCTACAAGGGATCAGGTGAAAGACATTATATGGTTTAGTATAAATGCATGGACTTCAACTTGAAATCAAGTGTATAATACTAATATGACAATCTTCTTTTCCTTGTTAAATCATGCCCCAAGAAACTAAAAGGATTTCTGTACTTCCAATTTTTTTATAGTCTTGATAGCAAGCACAAAATATTTTATTTTTAGTTTCAACTTGAGATCCACCTATTTTTACCTCTGTAGTTTTGTGATTGTAGGCATGTGCTTCAATCATTAATTTCTAGAAATTAATTAAAGAAACTAAATTCTTAATTTTTAGAATTTAGAAATGAAGTGATGCAGACCAGGCATATAAGAGGCAACAGGAGAAAACTTAAGCAAGAGAAGACATCTTAAAGCAAAGAAAGACATCTTCTGGGGAGTAATCAAGAGCCAGGGCTGGGAAGATGGCTGTGTACATCTAAGGACCTGGAGCAGGGGGATAGCTAGAAGGAGAATACTTGCCTGGCACATACAAGGCCACATTCAGTCTCACCAAGACATACACAAGCAAATACAAAGAAGGTTGATCTGCAAAATAGTAACCTGAATTTAGAATCTTTATATACACTCAAATAGAGTTTGTAGGGACAGTCATTTTTTTTCTCTCATTTGACAATCTAGGAGCTTATATACTCACACTGCAGTACACCACTATCTCTCAAACCAAATGACCACCACCTTCAGCTCAGCTGTGCTGTTTGCAAAAGACCCTAGTCTCACAGAAGACACTCCCTCACAGAAGGAGGGCATGAGCAGTCATAGGAGCCTCACTGGAGTATCCAGCCACTTCTTCTAACCAGTTCTACGTAATTCTGTCCCAGTTGCAGGAGGCCTTGAGGTTTCAGGGAGAGGCTGGAGCACACGTGCTGGGACGGGATAAGTGAAGGGGCCAAGGGGAAGCCAGCATCTATGCAGGGTGCAGACCACGTGGCTGTTTTAAGGCTACCCTCACTCTTGGCTATAAGCCCTTACCAAGCTTCTGAAAGTAAGCCTAATAAACTTATTGGCTCCCAGGGTGATCTTTGATAGAACAGAAGACACTGAGTTTGCCATTTGGACCTTATGAGGATGGGGTATACATTGCTCAGTCCCTCATGCTAAAAATTCTCTCAGTACATATTTTGTCTTTTCTTTCTAGGCATTTATACTCTCAAATGAAGACTAAAGTTCAGTCAACTCTCAATTACACCGTGTTCAAATATCATACACGTTATAAAAGTAATGCTATAAAGTAGCAAGTAGAACAACACTCAGAGAAAAGGGGGTCTTAGCTTTTATGTAATCCCAAATTTCTCTGAATGTCGTCATTTATCAAAGAATTTCCTACTTATTACAAATACACTATTGGCTTCTTCTCAAAGCTAATCAATTTCAGATTCCAAGGGCAAGCAGAAGAATTTACATTTTAAGTTCCTTAAATGGATAATCACATTAAAATTTGGGAACTATGAATACAACTTGTCAAATTCCTTCCTATACCAGTACTGACATAACAAGAGAAATCAAATGATTTGGTCAGAGTGGTGTAGCCAGAGAAGGTGAAAGTCAGACCCAAACCTTGGCTCCTAGGCTGAGGGACTGTCAATCATAAATGGTTTGTACTCACTTGTAAATCCCCAGGGACCTCAACAAAAAAAGGAATTTATTTGAGTTCTCTGTTCCTTGATATTTCTTACATACTTAATACCAATAATTTCCCTTTACTGGGCTCCTAGCATTTGCTAAGTGACCTGCTTCTTTAGAGAAATTTGGGAAATATCAAGAACAGGAGCTTGTGGGCAATGATATTTTGTCATTTTCTACCGTTTTAACTCTTTACAATGAAACAGACAAACTCATTTTTTAACAAGAACATGTCTCAAATCATAAGACATAATAAAAAGCAAATTAAAAACTTTGCCACTAGTGTTCAGCAGAATTCCACCCTTTGCAGCCTTGTACCATATGGTATTTCCCTACCTTGTTCAGTATTTAACCTAACAATTTATTGCTAGGTGTCTTGGCAGCAAGCTGTGCGAGCCGAAGTGGAGTCTGATTGAGTTAATTAATGTGCTGGCAGCTTGGAATGTTGTCCAGCCGCCAGCGAGAATTATGTTTGTTTGCTTTGGGCCCGAGTGTCAAATGGCTGCCTGTTGTTTTCAGAAGTGTGAGCGTACATTTTTATATCTCACACAAATGAATACATTTTTTGTACCCTACACATTTGGGGAAATGCTAAAATTTATTGGGTAATGTAATGTTATGTACCACTTGTGTGGCAGAGAAAGAAAGGTGGAATTTTGCCTGAGAAGTTGACTGCATCTGTACAGGAAAGTGAAAACAGGTGGTTTATACCCATGAACAGGTAAATTAACCATCTGAAATTAGTTCATCGGGCCCAAGGCTTTAACGACTAACATTAAAAGCACGTTTTCTCAGCTAAAATAAACCAACTCTAGTAATGATGAAATAATTCTGAACACAAGAAACATAGTTTTAAATTTCTCCCAAGGGGAATGGCTCTAGAACTTGCCATGGGCTTGAGGGGTGCACTTTTCTCTTCCTCAGATAAACCCTCACTGAACCCTTCCTTCGCTGCGCATCCTCCTTCCTACAGCTGCAGACACGGTGACTGTGGTGCTGCCTGGGTGTTGTGCGTGGCAGTACAGATCTTTATGCTTGTTACTTGTATCTAAAGGGAGGTCTGTAACCCAACAGACAAGAGCTGACATGAGACTAACAAAGTCCCGAGGACCTTTGACAGTGTGAGGGGGCATTTCTCCCCTAGTATGTTCCCCAATGCTATTCTATTAAGATAACAGTCAACAAAAATATAGTAGATTGAGAAAATGAATATTTTTACTATATGAATACATTTCCTTTATTTTACTGATCTAGAAAATTTAAAACAGTGAAACTAAAGGAAATCACAGAACACACAAGAGCAAATAATATGAAGAAAATTCTCTCTCTCTCTCTCTCTCTCTCTCTCTCTCTCTCTCTCTCTCTCTCTCTCTCTGTGTGTGTGTGTGTGTGTGTTGCTAGGTATCAAGCCCAGGGCTTTACTTGTACTGGGAAAATGCTATTTCAAATGAGCTACTTCATTATTAGTAATAATGAGTCCCATCTTTTATGATGTTAAGAACATTTTTAAAAATGTGAGTGTAAGTGTATCAGGAAGATTATAAACTTATCATATATTGATATTTATTTTATAAATGAAAAAGTTGGGGGGAGAAGCACAATACAATTCTACCAAAGGTTTTCCCTCTCGCCCCTAGGGTCTCCTAGGGTCTCATTATGTAGCTCAGGCTGGCCTGTGAATTTTGGCTCTTCCGCCTCACCTTGCCCAGCAATGGAACTATAAGCATGAACCACTATCTTAAGTTGGAAACTCACTTTATTAGAAATTGGGGGAGGCAGTCATTTATTTCTCATCACCTATTGGCTGATTTTTTTTTTGTCAACTTTACATGAGCCAGAGTCAGGTCTGGGGGGCATCATCATTATTATTATTATTAATGACTGCTATGGGAAAGGCTAGGCCACTGTGGGCGGTGCTATTCTTGGGCAATGGGTTGTATAAGAAAGCAGGCCACTAAGCAGAATTCCTCTGCCTCCACTCCTGCTGGGTTTTCCAGTGCTGACTTCCTTCCACGCTGGACAGTAATCTGTTAAAATAAAGACTTTCCTCTCCAAGTTGCTTTTGGTTTTGGCATTTGCAGAGAGCAGACGAGGCCACTGCTAGGTAGAGAACATGGTATTTTTCCTCCAGTGATTTTTGTTGTGACATTATTTCTTATGCCTTTTTGTTGTTAAATAATTTCTTATAGTTGGGCTTGGGTGATAGCTTAGTTAGGTAAGTGCTTACTTTACAAAAACAAAGGACTAGGTTTGATCCTCAGAAGGCACAATTAAAAGAAGGAGGGCATGGTAGCACATAGCTGTAATCCCATTACTGATGGCAGGTCCATGCTTGGTGAATTCTAGGTTCAGCAGACTACTCCACCCCTAAGAACCAAAACAAAAAAAGATGATCAGATGATCAGTACATAATGTGCATCTCTCTCTCTCTCTCTCTCTCTCTCTCTCTCTCTCTCTCTCTCTCTCACACACACACACACACACACACACACACACATATACACACACACACAGACACACACACGAGGGGGGGGAGAGCAGAGTATAGGAAGTTACACATAATTGACCCTGTTATTTTACCTTCTTAGATATGGCTACTTCAAATACAACTAAGGCTTTTTGTGTTCACCTTTCAAATAGAAAGCACACACACACACACACACACACACACACAAATCACCTGGTGAACATTATTGTGCTCAGTTTGTGTCTTAGGGTTTCTATTGCTGTGAAGAGACACCATGACCAGGACAACACTTATAAAGGAAAAGTTTTAATTTAGGTGGTAACTTACATTTTCAGAGGTTCAGTTCATCGTCATCATGGCGGGGAGCATGGCAGTGTACAGGCAGGTGCTGGAGGAGAGGCTGAGAGTCTTACATCTTGCAGGAAATAGGAAGTCGACTGAGACATTAGGCAGTAAGTATCCTGAGCATAGGAAACCTCAAAGCCCGCCCCACAGTGACACACTTCCTCCCACAAAGCCACACTTCCTAATAGTGCCACAGGCCCCTAAAGAGAGTTGCTTAAAGATAGTTCTTACAATATTATGGAGAAGAATGTGGCTGCCTTTTGCCCTTTTTCAGGAGAGTCTGCTGGAGGCTAAAGCGAAGAGTTTTGGTTTAATCTTATCAGCAGAGAAAAATCTCAAAACAGCTTAGTATGCACTCTGTCATATGGTTATTAATGGTAGCTCTAATGAAGATTCATGATAAGAAGGAACAAACTAAACAGAGTAAATTCCAAAATATAATATTTGAGGAGAAAAGGAGTACCAGGAAGTGGAATGGAGCTAAATCTTGTGTTCAAGAGATAAACAAATTAAGAAATAAAATAAAGTGAGTGGTAACCTCAGGACAAGATCCCACCCAACTAAATTTCCAATTTAATAAAAAACAGAATTTTTTAAAAATCTTAGAGCTGGGTGGGGTGGCACACACCTTCAATCCCAGCCCTGGGAAGGCAGAGTCCAGTAGATCTATGAGTTTGAGGCCAACCTGGTTTACAGAGCAAGATTCAGAACAGCCAAGCTTAGGAGAAATGGGAAGCATTGAAATTAGAAAGCTGAGGAAGATGTAATTGAAAGATCTCTGAGTTCAAGGTGAGCCTGGTCTACAGACCCAGTTCCAGGACAGCGAAGAAAACCATTAAAATCAGAACGCTGGTAAAGATTTAGTTGAATGGGGAGGCATGTTCCAGCCCCAGCAAGCAGCAGAACTTGGTAGCTTTGGCCACATGATTCTGGAGTCAAGGATAGAGGAAAAGGACTATGAAGTTAGCCTCTGCAACTAAGGAAATTGCCAGGCATGTGTTGGATGTCCCTAAATGGAGACCCACAGAGTCCATTGTGTGAAGCTGTGAAGGTAAGGCCTGGATTGTTGTGAAGACCCTAAGTTGTTAGAGATGCCAGAGTTGTGGGCTATCTGCCAAGGCCTGAAGAGAGTCAACTTAGCTCAAGAAACCCCATTTTGTATTCTAGCAACCATTTTGTATTATAAAGGTAAAATAAAGTTCAGTTTCACATTGCTGGCAGAGGTTTTCCTAATTCCAAGAAAGAATAAGCTAAGAACTATCTAAGGACACCTGGATGATTCAACCCTAAGGCAGTAAAACTGCCACCCCAACCAGGTGGGGTCCAGGAATGTTAAACTGTAAAAAGTCCCTAAGCATGAGCCAATCAGCAGCACACATGTACCCTTGACCCCAAGTAACCCTGCCTTGTGGATTTTGCCTATAAAAAGCTTGTGTAATTTGGGATGCTCAACTCTTCCTTGCACCATACATCGCGAGTGTGGGTTCGGTGAACAAGCTCCCTGCCTGGTTTGTATCATGCTAACAATAAACCTTGCTGTTGCATTTCCGACATCTCTGTCTCCAGTGGTCTCTCAAGGGCATTACAGGACATTTTCTTGAGTGAAACCAGTCAAGAGAAAGAAGTGTGTTACAGTTAACAAAGCTGAATGGAGTTGTGCTGTGGAATAGTCTTTTGTGCACTATGAATATGTATTACTCTCATTGGCTAATCAAAAGATCATTGGCCTATAGCTGGACAGGAGGAGATTGAGCTTGAAAGCCAGACTGGAAAATTCTGGGAAGGGGAAGGACAGAGTCAGAGAGTTGCCAGCAAATAAGGAGAAGCAAGATAAGAATTCCATACTAAGAAAAGGTACCAAGCCACATGGTTAAACATAGATAAAAATTACAGGTTAATTTAAGTGTAAGAGTTAGCTAAAAATAAGCCTGAGCTATTGGCCAAATATTTATAAGTAATATCATGCTTCTGAGTTGGTTATTTGGGACTGGGCAGTTGGGACAAAAAAGCCTGATTACAGAGTTGGGGGTCTGAAGAGTAGTAACACTTTGATATCAGACATAGGGATGCAGAATTTGGAGTTTGCCCAGTTGGTTTTTGGTCTTGCTTTGGTCCGGTATTTTTTTCATTATGCTCCTTTTCTTATGTTTTGGAATGCTACTGTATAGCCTGTACCATTATATGTTAGAAGTATGCAATCTATGTTTTGATTTTGATTTTATAGGGGATTACATTTAAGAGATTGCATGAATCTTAGAAGAGATTTTACATTTTAGACTTTTAAACGTTGCTGAGACTGTTATAATAGACTATGAGGACATTTGAGGTTGGACTGAATGCACTTTTGCATTATGATATGGTTATAAGACTTCTGGGGCCGGGGATCGGAATGTGGTGGTTTGAAAGAAAATGACCCCAAAGGGAGTGGCAGTAATAGCAGGTGTGTCCTTGTTGGAGTGGATGTGTCCTTGCTGGAGTGGGTGTGGTCTTGTTGGAGTAAGTGTGTCCTTGCTGGAGTGGGTGCGGTCTTGTTGGAGGAGATGTGGTCTTGTTGGAGTAGGTGTGTCCTTGCTGGAGTGGATGTGGCCTTGTTGGAGTAGGTGTGGTCTTGTTGGAGTAGGTGTGGTCTTACAGTCTCATATTTGCTCAAGCCATGCCCAATGTCTCAGACCACTTCCTGTTGCCTGCATATCAATATGTAGGACTATAAGCTCTTTCTCCAGCACTATGTCTGCCAGCACACTGCCATGTCCCACCATGATGATAATGGACTGAACCTCTGAACTGTAAGCCATGGTGCCTCTTCACAGCAATAGAGACCCTGAGATGGCACTGCAGAAAGAAGAATCTCTAACTATAGTCACAGGGGTATCAATTCAAACAGCAGAAATCAACTTGGCAGTCTGACCAACCTTCAGCTAAACAATAGGATCCCCAACTAGGCCCATAACCCTAGTTCAGGGCTTTTGTCTCATAACCCTTATGACATTAATACATTACATACTTTTCATGGATCCTAATCTCAGAAAAGTGTTTTTGTTTTGTTTTACAAAATTGGTACTGTTAGTTTTTTGCATGTGGTGTGTGAATGTAGTCTCAACACCGGGAGTACCACACCAGAGTTTGTTAAAGCAGCAGGCAAAGGTAGGGGCAGAAGGGAGCAGAGAAAGAAGAAGAGGGAGGGGACTCGTGTGAGCCCTTTCTTTAAAAGGGTGGGTGGGCCCATGTTTGCATCGCCACACCCAGGGGCATGGCTGACTCTGTTACATTCCAGGTGAATGCAAGCCTTGGAAATCCTTACATTTCACCCTTTGATATATATATACATATATATATATATATGTATATATATATAAAGCTGGGTTTATGACAAGGTAGAAGTCTTATAGTGAGCATGGTTGTCGTGGTGGTCTTTGTCTACTTCCTGCTGACACAAGGACAGAGAGGTCTTCAGCTCATCTTGCTGGCAGAATTGAGGATTTGGATCACAGGGCCGTGAATTTTTGTTTCCTGGAGCTGGGGAGGGGGGGGAATGGGTTAGTGATAGAGCTTTGGGAGTGACAGACTAAGGGGAAAGGAGTTTGGAAGTAAACCTTGAGTTAGCTGGGTGTGTGAATGGTTCTTTTCTTTTGCTAAGGGATTCTATTGTCTGCAGTGATAGAGCTTTGGGAGTGACAGGCTAAGAGGAAAGGAGGGAGGAAAGAAACTTGGGAGTAAACCTTGAGTTAGCTGCCTTGTGTGAATGGTTATTTTCTTCTGCTAAGGGATTCTATTGTCTGCTGCCTGCATGTTAAGGTCTGCGGATCCTTGCTAGGTCTGGTAAAGGGAAAGGATTAAAATGTCCTGTATTTTGCCTTCCTGGACTCCTGCAGGGGGGTGGGGAATGGTCTTTGTTTTACCTGCAATGCATCCTCAGGGCGTGGCTGCTTCAACTGCAGAGTTGAACTATCTTTTGTTTACCTGGGTTTCCAAGCAGACTGCCTGGGGCCCTTTGTTTACCATCTTGGCTTCTGCTCTGGCCGGCCGCAACAAATCATGACCAAAGGAAGATTGGGAATCGTGATCCTCCGTGAAACTAGTTCATATTTACGATGACTGAGGGGGAAACTCACCAATCAACGCCGGTGGAATGCGAGTACGGTCCACGACCAGGCAGATGGAAGGTGGTCTCCAGTGGAGGGTTGAACAGGGGTCCCCAGTGCCTATGTGCAATTAGGGCTGGGGGGGGACCCCCACCGATTTGCTGGCACCAATGTTAGTTTTTTGCACGTGGCACGTGAATGGAATCTCAACACTGGGAGTACCACACTAGAATTTATTAGAACAACAACAGGCAGAGGAAGGGGCAGAAGGGAGTAAAGAAAGAGGAAGAGGGAGGGGACTTGTGTGAGCACTTTCTTTAAGAGGGTGGGTGGGCCCATGTTTGCATAGCCACACCCAGGGGCATGATTGACACTGTTACATTCCAGGTGAATGCAAGCTTTGGAAATCCTTACAGGTACCATTTATTAAACACTTAGTGAGATGTCCTAAAATTCTAATATTAGGAAGTTAAGGTTAATAAGATAATGGTGTGTTATAGTTTTTCAAAATATATAAAAACTGTGTGCTTCTATGTAAAAAATACATCAATGAAGGACAATATAATAAGCAAATTCTGTGGCATAGTTATTGAGTTTTCATCCCAGTTTACATTGCAGATAGGCCTGGTTGTACCTAAGATCTTCATAGATTAGTTCATGAAGTCTTGGATTCAGTTTGAACTAATTTTTGCTTATGATAAGAGTGTATAACTCCACTCTTTTGAGAGTAGATATCTGCTTTTCTTAGTAACATTTATTGAAAATGTTATTTTCCAGCTGACCTGCATGTCTAGCAACAAGCAACTGACCCTAGATGTTGACTCTCAATTTTTTTTAATTCTGTACTTTGAATGTCAGTCCAAAATCATCAAAATGCTGTTTTGATTACTGACAGTCTATAGTAATTTTTTAAAAACTTTTGTGGGGCAGCTTTTACTTTGTATCCCTAGCTGGCCTTGGACTTGCAATCTTTTTGCATTATCCTAATGAGTACTGGGAGTAAAACCATGTGCCATCAAGCCTGGTTTATAATAATGTTTTGTCCAGCGCAGCTCCAGAGAGGGACCTGCCTGAGCTGGGGAGGAAATGAGGAAATGACAAACAGACACGGAAAGAACTGATTTCCACTGGGACTCTGTGTGGTTATTGAAACGCCCCTGAAACAGGTACTGGAGTATGTGACAAGCTACTGAGTAAAAAAGCATAGATTCAGCGGGACTTGACCAGTCTTGCCTGTGTGGATGCAATTACCAGGTAGCATTAAAACTTAAAAAAAAAAAAAAATTATCTGCATTGGTGTTTTGCTATGGGTGCTGGATCCCTGGAACTGGAGTTGCAGACAGTTGTGAGCTGCCATGTAGGTGCTAGGAATCGAACCCAGATCCTCTGGAAGACCTGTTAGTGCTACTAGCCAATGAGCCATCTCCCCAGCCATACATTTAAAACTTTTTTTTTTTTATAGTTTAATGTATTTTAATAGCAAACTTACAGGAACAGCACAGAAGACAGACAACATTAAAAACATGTACTTGCATGTAGGACAACTCAGTTAGAAAAGTATAGCGAATGGATGGAATCTACTGTGTGATAAAAATGCTACAAACACCATTCAGTTGCCGTCAATAAGAAATTATTTTAAAAAAATCCAAATGCTGGCATTGTCCAGAAAATTTTAACAGGTTTATTTATAATTGTTATAAAGTTGAACTGTTGAAATGTGTTCACTGAAACATTTTGCTTGCGTTAATGCTTTACATCTTGCATTTATATTAAAAATTCACACACAAATGAAAATGGAAAAACTGCCAATACCTGATTTCTGTCCCCTATTTTTCCACTCCCAATCATATACTTAGGTACCTTTTGACCCCATGGAAAAAATATCTAACATTCAGAACTACTGATAACAGGAAGAGGAAAAGAAATTTTTGAGAATGAAATGTTTCCCCCATAGTGGACTCTTAAGCACGTTCTCCACGTATGCGGCGTGCTAGCTGGATATCTTTTGGCATAATTGTTACACGTTTGGCATGGATAGCACACAGGTTGGTATCTTCAAAAAGGCCAACCAGATAGGCCTCACTTGCCTTCTGCAAAGCACCAATAGCTGCACTCTGGAAGCGCAGATCTGTTTTGAAGTCCTGAGCAATTTCTCGAACCAGACGCTGGAAGGGGAGCTTGCTAATCAGAAGTTCAGTGGATTTTTGATAGCGTCTGATTTCACGGAGTGCCACAGTACCAGGCCTGTAACGATGAGGTTTCTTCACCCCTCCAGTAGAGGGCGCACTCTTGCGAGCGGCTTTTGTAGCCAGTTGTTTCCTGGGTGCTTTACCACCGGTGGATTTGCGGGCAGTCTGCTTTGTACGAGCCATGGTATGAGCA